>JAPMAE010004822.1:0-13772 GCA_036584705.1 Rhyacophila sp. 25_7
AATGCATTGTTTCAGCATTAATAAGCTCATGACATACAGGCAGGTGTAGCAACGCTTGCCGGGTTTCAGCTAGTACTGAATATATACTGAATGACATTCACGTTTTTGCGATACATTCTCAGAATTTCTCGCAAACTTTTGAGCAAATACCTATATGACTTTTTCTCATATTGTGGTGCTCACATAGTAGTGCTACGCTTAATTAAGAGCAATATTTTAATGTTATTCGTATGCCTGAATACATTTCACAATACTGTATTATTCATATAGATCAGTGATTCTCCGAGTGGGGGTCACGGAAAATATTTGGGGTCACAGAAAATATACGTAGAATATGTAACTGAAACTAGCTTAGAGATATTAGAGTGTCACCTTGTTGTACAATATTTTAATTTACATAACCTTCCTTTCTTGTGTTGTAACAGAATAATGGAGAAAAATCAAGGTGTATAATTTTGTAAGAATTTAAATGAATCATACTTTTTTATGTTTTCGTCGTATACGAGGTTTACTCGTATATTTAAGTAAATCTACGTTACCTCAATCCAAGCAATTACGCATTCAAGCTTTTAACTTTTATCTTTCTTTCTTTACTTTGTTCTCTTATTTTACTAGCAATTAGTTTTTTGTTTTATTTCTTTGTTCTTTTTAGCACTAAAGTATTTTATAGACATTACGTGGTCATTAGTTCGTAAATTTTTATCAGGCATTTTGACTGTCGTTTATGAATGTAATTTTTATTTCTTCAATTATAAATATAAACTTATATAATGTAGTTCAGAGAATGTATTGTACGGATATAAATTCAAGGGTAGTGAGTTCGGTAAAGTCGCTGAGTATATTAGAAAAATATATTTTTTAGTTTAAGATTGTAACCACGACACGAACCTTAGATATTTGCGCTAATAATTGACAATAATCTGATTATGAGTAAAAAAAAAAATTACACTCAGTAAAGGTCTTATATGCTCCCATATTTTGTGTAGATATCAAAAAAAAACATTCTATTAAAACATTTTCGACTTATATATTTATTAATGATAAATTTGTCTTTACCACTTACCCGCCAGTATTCACAGCCGCGATTGTGCGCGGCCACCGCACAAAAGAATCTTTGATTTAATTTTTACCATTCTCCTAGCAGAGCTGCATGGGATAGTATCACCATGCACTGAAGTAAATAGGAGATTTTTTTTATTAGTTGTAGACTATCTAATTGCCTCATAGTTACTCCTTAATGTCATGAAGTGGCATGTAAATCTGGTTTGCCGAATGCTCAAATCAGGCCGTCCAAGCCGGTGTGAAATAAATTCGTATGTCACATAATAATATTACAGAGATTTTTTTTTATTGAGCACTTACCTGCCGGTACAGGCAACCATGATACTGCAGAAGAGAAACATTTTACTTTGTCTTTCATAGTTTTTTATCAATGCTTAGATCGAAGCTGCATGTGACTATATCACTTTTCACTGTAGTATTTATATTTAGATATTTATAAAAGTTATTCACTGTCTAATCTAATTTTCTGACAGCAGTTCTTCAGCAGCTTGAAATCTACCGTGCTTCCATTGTGGTACCTAATAAGTCGAGCTATCCAAGCCCGAAATTGACTAGTTTATTTGGGAGTCTATATTCTTTATGGCAGTCATAAAATTGCTTGCCAAAAAAAACTCCGTATGAGGCGATTGAATCGACGAGCAGTCCCAAGAGATGGCTCAGCAGTATAGTGGTTAAGCCCGAAAGCAAAATTCGATATCTTTACTAACTTATTGAGCTTTTAGAGTTTGTTCTAGGTATATTAATTAATAGTTTTGACACAGAGAAAGTTAATACCAAAGTAAAGTACATATTATACTACAAAAAACGTTCCGGAATCCAGACACTAATAACGACCCTGTTTAGGTAAAAGCTCTCAGTTTTTGAAAAGTGCTTTTATTTGAGAATCACAATGTACACAACTAAAGACGCGTTCTGTCAAAAGGGATTAAGCCAAAAATGCCGAATTATTGTCGAAATTCAGCTTTAGATTTTGAAACAAGAACGATATACTAAGTCTGCATGGAAACGAAAAAAGTTAATTTTAATCATTTTTCTTTAATAACTTTTTTAATTATCAGATCATAAAAATGAAACTCTAATTTATTGGTTATCACGCACTTAAAGTTTGTTAATGTGACTGACTGAAAATCATGAAAAAACGTTTTTTGTGCCTCCTGTAAAATTTGTTCTGTGAGGGTTGCTTCCTTTTTCCTAAATATGGTCGATATTTTATTTATCTTATTTTAAAAAATGCACACTTTTCTTCTAGGCTTCTCTATGTCTAATTTATTTCTTCCACTCCATTACCAGATACACTGTTGTATATTTTGTGACGTTTTTCGCTCATCTTTTTGTAAAGCAGCTTAGAGGCCAAATGTCTAATAAAGTTTATTCATATACGTTTTTGATATGTCTATATTCATCTTACATAAAAGTATAACCCGAATCTTTAATTTTCTATACATACCTTCCAGACAATAATTATTTTAGAACTAAATTATTCTTGGAGCTCAGCGTTATTGCAAATAAGAAACTAATGGTTATCTTTAATTACTGTTGTACTTTTCGGATGGGCTTTTCTTGTTTCTCCCTCAGGTTTCATGGCCACCCTTAATACATATTTAATTATATGTAAACCAAAATATCTAAGAATTTTGTATCTTGAACAATTGTATTACTGCAATAATTTATAATTGTTTAATAATTATAAATATAATTAAAAAATTGTAATACTTCTAATTTTTTTTGTATTATTTGAATTTATTAGTTTGTTTTCATCGAATTTATTATTATTAGGATTCAATGTTTTCAAACCATCCCAATAGAGAAACAATAATACAAAATTGTAATATTAAATGTTAAATTTACACATTTTTTGGGCTACGAAGCGATCGGATCGTTATAAATATGTATATTTCATTTTAACATAGTTGGGGTTGGTCATTACAAACACTGTTATAATGACCAATACTCCACAACACTCTTAATTTATATGTACTTCCATATAACTGCATACTATTAAAATGAGTATACTACCATCTTTGAAAATTAAACCTTTTTTTTCTTTAAACCATATCTGCTCCAAGACAAAGCACGTGAATCTCCACGTGCTATGTCTTCCATCTCTGTGAAGATAATTTTGATAGTTTTTTTACTAATAATTATCAATTATTAGCTCAACCGTTTTGGGTTCGTGTCCTGACTACAATACAAATGAATAAATATTTGAAAAAAATTGCAACTAGCACTGGGCTTGCACCCGTGACCCCCGTTATTTAGGCGTACGCGCTATCTATTAGCCTAACAATGGTAGCTAGAAAATTATATAAACATATATAATTGCTTAAGTGACAGTAAAAGCAATTCCTATTTTAGAGAAAACTAAAAATATCGTATGGCTTCCAGTCTATAATTGCCTTCGTAGATAAGTTGATAGAGCGCTCGACTGACAATTTGGGGGTGGTGAGTATAATTTCTGTAGCTGCTGAAAAGTGCACAGTTTTTTTCATGAACATTTAAAATCAGGACATGGATTGAATTGATTGAACTGATAATTTATAACAAACTTTTTTTCTTTTAACCATATCCGCTCCGAAATGAAGCATATGGATCATCACAATGTGTAAATTGTTGACATTTTTTTACGAGTAATAACTATCAGTTATTAGCTTTGGTCCATATACTGGTTTTAAATGCACATGAAAAAACTTGAACTTGGTCGCTATGGCATTCGAATCATAGACCCTTGGCTCGTGAGTTGGATGCGCTATCCGAGGGCGACGAATCTGTCAAAGTAATATTTACATTGTGAGCATCCATATACTTGATTTCGGAGCGGATATGTGTAAAATAATAATATTACGGATCGATTTATGATAAGTTTGTCTTTTTCTAGAATAGAATTGCTATTATGGTCTGTATTTGGAAATTTTATTTCGTATTATATAAAATTATTTATTTTAACGACCATGTTGTCACATCATTTATTGCAGCCAACTTCCTCTCCAAGATGATTATATCGTTACATAATAAAACGTGATTACATATTTGCAAAATATAAAATAAGTAACTCCGATATGACGAGTAATGTATATAGCGAAAATATTAAGTTCCACTCATGCTCGTCATCTCCAGATGCAATTTTATGTCCATTAAAATGTAATGTAAAGAAAAAATATCGAAGTAGAGATGTCACGAATGCTTATCTTAATGAAGTCACCGAAAAAAGCCCATGAATACGTCATTACGGACGCGGTATAAAAAAAAAGTATTGACGTCTGTATCGAGTATAAAGAAGGGTAACGATGCCTGCATGTAGGAATATCACATAAAACGTATCTACAGAAATATTACTACTAGGTCCTTTTTATGTTTTTATTTTTTCTCCTAAATAAAAATCGCCATCTTTTTATCTAAATACTACGACGCTGCCTTCCGCGTGAAATGTTGGATACTGAATTCATGTATAATAATAATTATTCATTTATTCAATTATTTTTAAATTCAATCCGTTTACAACATATAAAATAACGTACATATTGACTGTTCAGAAAAAAAGGGCTTAACTCTCAGTTTTTTTAAACGTGGTTTAATTTGAAATAAATATACGTTCTTTCAAAAAGACTTAAGCCAAAAATGCTGAAAATTCAGCTTTAGATTGTGAAAAAAGAACGATCTACTAAGTTTGGGATGTAAAAAAAGCCTCTACTCACAATTTTAATGATTTTCCTTTTATATGTTTTTAAATTATCCGATCGGAAAAATAAAACATCAATTTATTGGTCGTCTCGCACTTCAAGTTTGTGTTAATTTGACATTTACTAAAAATAATTAAAAACTGTTTTTTATGCCTTCTGTAATTTTTTTTCTGAGAGTCAATCACTTTTGCCTTAACGAGGTTGATATAAATAAAAATGATAAAAATAAATATCTAAAAAAGAAACTGAAAATTTTAATGATATGAAAAAATAAATAGTATCGTAGTGTTCTTTTTAGTCGTATGTCTAAAATAAATACATAGAGCCGAATTCACTCAGACTCACTCTCACTGAACTTGATGACATTGACACTTCTCAACAGTTCTCTTATTATGATGCACGAAGCGATAAAAATATAAAAATATTTATATTATTTAGCAGTATGTAACAAATGTACAAGAGAAACATGATTATAAAAATGTAGCTATTTAGGATACAATTCAGTAACTTTAGCATATTTATTTTATATATATATAGAGATTATTTTTGTCTGAGCAGCGATCGTTAGCATCGTCATTTACGATCATTATTTTAAAGATATCATAGACTAAAATACCAGCAAGTTACGTTAGCATATATTCCGACTAAGGGCGTCCATAGAACACGTAAAGTTTTTTCTTACATTTTTTTACCCTCCCCTCAAAAGTTACGTAACATTCCAAATTAACAGATTAAGTGTCAGAAGCGAGTTAACTAGGATAACTTAAAACGTAGTTTGCTAGAAAATTTTGAATATTTTGGATGATTTTAAATATAAAATTGATTATGATATAGTGATTGGAAACGAAGTTATGATAAAGAAGCATTCAATATACTTTTAAGAAAAATATTTATGTTGTGTTTTTGCTTAAAAATTCACAGCTTACCAGGTTGTAAAATTATGTCTGCCACACTGGAATGGAATTTATAATTACCTCCTATCCATTTTTTGAGACAAAATTATGGTGTTGTGATTTTTTTTCTCAAATTTTAAAATTTAATTCCACAGTATTCGTAAATGCTTTTCATTGTTATGCCACAAATATATTTGGTGTTTGTTCATTTCTTTTGTGCGTATAATTCACAATTCAATAAAGTTTTAAACTTTTTAGCAGACAAATTTTAAGTGAAATATATGCTAACTTTTAAAGTGCGTTCCAGAATAGAAAGTGTCAAAAAGTACTCGCGAGCATATAGACATCGTAAAAAACTCCGTTACACGTGCACTTAGAGTATTATTTATATGAAAAAGTCTCGTAAAATTTTCTCATCACAGTATAATGTTTTTCTACTGTATAAACGAAGTGGAAATGTAAATAAATGAAACGAGTATTGATCAATGCGAAAGCACATTTGTCGATCTAAATGTAAACGTACACAAACAAGTTAATACCCCTAGGAGGGTGACTAATTGATTCCCTGAAATCGGTGCGCTATTCGAAATAGCACTGATCGAAGTTATTAACCAATATAAAATATTATAATCTATTGCAAGTCTTCAAAAATTCCATCCAACATTATTACATGGATCTATTCTAGCAATTTTATATACAGTTGAATATGAAGTAAAGATAGAAAATTTATTATCAACAATATTTATTGAAATAAGCAAATAAAACTTAACCTCTCCAGGAGTAATTTTTTTAGAATTGGGTAAGAGATTTTTATTGTTGACTATAATTAATATGTTGTAGCAGAGGTAATCTACCGAAAACTTGACTATTTTTCAATAATTTCAACTAAAACATAATTTAACATTATTATATTTTATATAATCTTTGAATCCAATTGTAAAAAGTATTTAAATAATATTATTTTGTGTTTATTCTAAACGAAACATATGGATTACATGGTAAAATCGTCTTAAGTTTTGATGTAATTAATAGACAAAACCAGTAGTTATTGTTAACCTCTCCAGGAGTGAGTTTTATAATTAAGGTCACACAATTGTGTGAAAGTTTTTTCATTAATCTAGCCTTCGATTTTGAATTTTATTAAATGTATACAATACCATTGTTCTATAATATTTATTTGATGCATAAATAATATAAACAAGTATTGTATTGCTTAGTGCTTGACGTGCATATACTCTATACGTCTCCAAAGCGAATTTTGACCGGACGTATGAGTATATGCGCGTTCATATTCCTAGACAGGTTCATTCATTTGAAAAATATTTATCTAAATCTTCGAAAATAATTTAATGCCTGAGTACAAATATTGCATAAATAGAGAATAAAACAAAAATGTTTAAAAAACACTTAAGCATACTTAAATATTTATTTTTTCGTAAATATTTCTGTAGCGTGATTTAAACAGACTTTTCTTTTGTATTTCTTTTGTTTTTCGTATGCGTGCGTGCAGCCTGCAGTTACGAATTGAATATTTCTTGTACATATATAAATACATAATTTTCATATACATATATAATATATTAAATTTGTAGCACGAAACAATCGTTTTACTTTATGTAAAACATATGATTTGTTTAATTAGTGCGTCTATTTAAATTTTTATAGCCAAATATAAATGGCGGTTAGTCGAATTTCACGCTATTCGGTACCACGTAAATGGAAGGAATTTACGTATCCTCGATAATAGTTAGGACTGTATTATATTCAATACTACTGGAGAGTATTCACATGCCTTCAAATGCTAATAAATAGAATAATAATGCAATAACTGCCGTAAAGTTAACGAAACATAACTTGCCAAGTAATATCAAAAGTGTTCAATTTTAAAACCATGCCTTCATTGTTCTTATATGCAGTTGTATAACATTTCTTGTTGTTAAAATATTTTTGCATCACGTACATTTGAGCTATGGTAAATGGAAAGGATTCTAATTAATTTGTTGTTTCCCGGAATTGTGAAGCTATGAAAATAAACATCGCTTATTTGCTTTTATACGAGTATATACGAGTATTTGCGCACAGACGCAATGCGCTGAGCGAAACGGTAATAAAGAATTATTGATAAAATCTATCAACTGCTAATGCTACTCTAAAATATATTTATTCTACAGTTAAAAACTTTGTAAACCTTAATTATATATTAATATCGTTCCTTTACTGGATTGAGTAAGGTTTATGTATTTATTTTTGAACTATATTTACTCCTTTAACATAGTCTAGTAAATTGTAATATTACAAACTAGGATTTTTTATTGACAAACTTTCATATGTTTACACTATTTTGTAAAACAATTTCTACACCATGTAACAAGGCTATCAGTGTTATCATTCAACAGTTTATTCGTTAGTTCTGTGATCGATGACGCGATTACGAGTCGATACATTTCTAGCAACAGGACACTGCCTCGGACAAACGCGATTATAGTAAGGCGCCGCGACGCCTTAATGGGATTGAGCTTTCAACTCGCCCTCTGGTCCTCCTCTGGCGCTCAGAGAACCACTAAAGTCTTCACACACGTATGCCAGCACTTTTATGCACACAATACGAGTTTTGACCTGACACTACAGTGCTGATAGGATTAAGTGCCCAATAACAAAAAAATACTACCCTGAAGCTATTTGATGGGGGCTATTTCATTGCGCGGAAACAGCTTCACTAATGCATTTATCTCTATAAATATAATGTGAAAATGACTAACAGAAGACACATTATATTTCTGATTATATTATTTAGGGCGACTATACTAAAATACAATAAATATTGAAGTACAGTGAAAATCATTGTATACAAAAACGCTTACTTATTATGGGAAATAAGTTACAATAAAATAATATTCTTATCGTAACAAAATAAAATCTAATAACAAACATTTATTTTCTCAGGAAAAAACAAAAATAACTTTATATCGTCCCCCGTTTAGGCAAAAGGGCTTAACCTCAGTTTTTTGAAAAGTACTTTTATTTGAGAAAAGTTTATGTGGAATGGAAAAAAGCATTAACCCTCAATTTTAACGGTTTTCATTTGATATTTTTTTAATTGTCAGGTCAGAAAAATAAAACACCAATTTATTGGTGTTCATGCACTTCAAGTTTGTGTTAATGTGACTTCGAATAAAAATCATTTAAAATGTTTTTTTGTCTCTCATGCAAAATTTGTTCTGTGAGGATTAATTCCTTTTAGCTAAACACGATCGACATAAAAAAAAATGCAATTTATCAGATTTAACTACATTAAAAATGCGAAAATTTAATAAAAGTTTTAGAAAATATTTATGCGTACATGCAAAAGTAGAAATAAATCAAATGATGAATTATATCGAATATTTTTTAAATTATATCATGATAAAAATACTTTTCATTAAAAGACATTAGATTTGTTAACGGGATATTATTTTTATTTTCTATATTAGTGTATATATTATTACTTGATATACATGTTAATTGGTAATAAACTGTCTGCCCGATGTGATAAACTTTTAACATGTAAACTTTATTTATTAAATATAAGAAATACTATTTATAAAATAATAGTATCACGTAAAAGCTCTTTGTTCTGTCATTGCTGTTATCTATATAATATTATATAGATAACAGTATATAGATATGTATCCGTTCGTCTCGGTCTTGACTTTTCTTCGATATACTGTTTCCAAAGCTCACTGTCATAATCGAATATATACATACATATTTGCAATGTACACATAGCAGAAGCTCATTTTCTCGCTCACCGTTCATTTACGCTTCTAGAATTTAATCGGCTCTTCGAGATTATCTCAGTTTCATTTGGTTGGATTCCTACAGAACGGTTGATTTCACTTACCTTTTGTTATGATGATAAACTATTTAAACTATAAATATATGTTTATATATTCATATTTCTATATCACCAGGAGATATTAATACTTGTATATAGAGTAGAGTGGGCATATTCTCTTGATATATACTGCGAAAATTTTATAAATACTCGTAATACTTGCAATTTAGTATTCACAATACTAAAAATCAAATTTTTAAATATAATTTGACTGTTTTTTGTACTTTAAGCACTACTTTTTATTTGATAAAATTGTGTATATTTGAAGCAATTTTGTATTCACGCATTACTATGTATGACCTGTCAACCGAAAACTAAAGTTTACTCGAGTTGAGCTATTAAAGTCTGCTCGTTATAAAACTTATTTTAAAAAACGTTTCCTTTATAAAAACTTATCCAACTGACATCAAAAAATTTATTTTATAGGGGTTGGCATTCACTTAATTGGGGTTTCGGGAAATGATTTAATTAAAAAAAACTCAACCAATTTAATATTTTCACTCGAATTTGAGTTTAAAACAACATAGACATCTTGACGCCACAAGTGTGAAGTGATAGTATTCTCAAATACTATTATAAATCAGTTGTGTACGACAAATTATTAGAGTTTAGTATATTATAGCAGACAAAAAATGTCCTTCATTTTTTAAATATTTTAGTAGAAAAAACTATTTAAAACTATGTTATTATTTTTACTAAGACAGCATTTAATTGTTAGTTTGATTATTGTGTAAACGTTATATTTTATTTACTTTATTATTGTATTTTCTCAATTCTCAAAAGTCTACGAACTTAATCCGAAAATAGAATGATATATTTTTGTTAATATTTTGGTTTCAAGGAAAGCATTTTTGTAAACATATTCAGGATTCAAACATTTAGAGAAATATAAATAATATAACCTCACAGACGTGTTAATTGAAACAAAATAATGAAATTAAAAAAATAAAGTGAAGAGTTTAAGCGAGTAAAAACTATTTAGAAATTATTCTTATTTTTGTTATCAACTAACTTGTTCCAGCTGCAAGTGGATATAAATTTAAGAAAGTAATGAGTGTAATGATTAGAACCACAGGTCATTAGTTTCGACACCACTGCGGGTGCATGCATGTAATTAACTTATTCACTTTTCACAAAACAAAATTTGCTATTTCAGAGAGAAATACAGTAAAAGTTTAAAAAACAATTTGTTATAAGTAATTCCATGACAAATATTAAAATTAATGGTGGCCCGTTTCATGTATTATAAGTACGTCTGTAGATAACTTTTAACAGTCACGTTGACATCAGTTTTCACAACAAGTTAGAAAATGTGACGAAGTAGCTAGTCAGTAAAGTGTAGCAAATAAAATTCTGTGAAAACTTCGAAAAGTCTGCCAGACGAAAATACGTTGGTGCCATAAGTGCAGCGAGTGAGTAAAATTACATTTATAAAGTGGTTGTTGCGTTATGGAGTTTACAGCTGTCGCTAAGAAATGTGTTCAGTTTAGGTATCTTTTGTGTATATATGGCAGTGTATTGAGAATCTTTAAACAAAATACAAATAATTGTTGCATAAAAAATGTCTATGTAATATAAAGTTCAATTAACTTTTATTTTAAATATTATACACATATACTCGTATTATCGATAACATAATGTAAGATGAGAATTTTACATGAATATGTCATGTCATAATTTTTTGTATAATGACATAATAATTCAATTGAACTAAATAAATAGTTTTTATTGTATTTTTTTTGAAAACAGTACCAATTTTATTTTAAATTACATACATACACGCGCTTGATTAATAAATAATTATTTTTCCATTTCCGATTGAATTAATTAATATCAAAAAGTCATTTTTGTATTTCATTTTATAGATTTTTTGTAATAAAAGTGATATTTTAAACTAGTCGTCAAATCCTTTTCGAAGACTGCGTAAATTATTTAACTTTTGAAAATTATAATTTATTTTTTAGTAGAGTTTCCAATATTTTAAATAGAAAAGTTTAAATTAATGTTTCACAAGATAATTATCAGCATTTTCTATTTATATTATACAGTTTACATATAATGCTTGTATGTATTAAAGCTACATATTATTTTAGTTATTTTATATTTCCGTTAGTGGTTGTTTAACAATTGTTTGATTTTCCATTACTTGCAACTAGTTATGTATTATGGAACACTTTTTTAAACATAAAATTGATATTTAGTATATTAAATTAGCTTTCAATGTTTTTTCATTTAGATTATACACCGTATTTAATGGGTGCATTTGATGTTTGCTTTCTGAATGTAATGAAAATAAAATAAATATCACCCTTTTAAAATCGAAGTCAAAAAAGCCTTTCACCTACTGTCGCCTACATTTCATAATATTTGAGTTTTTTTCATTGATACCTTTTTAAAAGTTCTACGCGACGAGTGAAAGAGCCTCTCAAACATCTACAAATAGCTGAATTTTCATTTTTAGATATTACATTCAACTATAAATTAAAAATATTTTTGTAAATATCTAAAAAATGTATTTCAATACATAACCAACAACCGTGAAAAGAAAATTGTGTCATACAAAACTCTTTCAAACATCGAATTATCATTTGTATTTTTATATAGAAAATACCAGACTAAAATATCAGCCTATTTTTCTATATATATATTTTTTGAGAAATGTAACACGGGTTTATAAACCGTTCTAAATTGAAGGGTGTGGTGTAGAAAGTTGGTAACCCAAATTTAGGTATAATTCATTTTATTCAATTCTTAGCTTATTTATTAACTATTTACACTTGCTTATTCAAGTTTTTTTTAAAAAATACATAGATACTTAAAAAGTAATTTAGGTAAATCACTTTTTCAGTATATTTTTATATAGGTAAGAAACTTTCAACTACGATTACTACAGAACGATCTCATTGTGGGTTACCAACTTTTTACTCAAATTACTCAAAGTATCGTACAAAGGCTCGCTGAAAAGTGAGCTAGTATTTTATTTTATGTTGTTGATAGAATTATTGTAAAGCATTTAATTAAAAACGTTTTAGTTAGATACTTGGAAAAATCAATTTTAAAATCAGTACTTACACGAGTATATATATGTGCTTTCAATAAATGCATGCAATAAGAGACAAACCAACTATTGTATGTTAATATAAACGATATTGGTAAAACTAGATTACGTAATATAGTAATAAAAGTGCTGCCAATGTTAGGTTAGTGAAAAGCGCATACGCCTAGCGAGCGGAGGTCATGGGTTCAAAGCCCGTATTGGTCGCAATTTTTTAAAAATATTTATTCATTTGTATTGTTGCTAGAAAATGAACGCGAAACAGTTGAGCTAATAATTAACAACTATTTATTACTTAATTTGTATATCAATATTTATTTACTTTAAAAAAATAATGTTAAAAAAGTCTTCACGCAATGAAGATCCCATATCAGTAGTGATCTCGCAATATGTCCTATCTTATTTTTTTCTAATTTGATGTAATCGATCTCTAATCTGATCTGATTGTCTAATAGCACAAAAAAAATCACTGAGAAAGAAATAATATAATACTCAAAATCGCAAAAATAGTACAACCAATCTGTACTGTAGTGCTTGTGCTTGTGGATTATTTTAAAACTACACCTGTATATTTTGTATGTATACAAATATAATAGCCTCTATGATCCATCTAGGAGTATTTTTGAATAAATTATATACGAGAATCTAAAATATATAATAAAAGTTTACTTAAAAGGGAGGACGAGAAAATGTATGTAGCTGGTGTGTAAATTTTCCCAGGAGACCGGAACAGGATGTGCAAAGAGGCTCCGGATGATTTATACAAAGTACAAAACAAAACATTTTCACGCGTAGAGACCTAAGTGTTTATATTATATTTGCAGTTTAGTACGTTATCTGAAGAGGTGACAGTGACAGAACTTTATTGGGTAAGCGCCTTTACAAAACCTATAGATACAGTATGATATTGCTTATTAAAATATACGTTGGAATATTTGTACTCAACTAGCGTTAGTAACTCTCTATCAAAATGATTACGAACATCTAGCAGGGTTGCCAATTTTATCTCGATTTAAAATAGGATGTAGACATTATTTACGATGGTCCTTAAAAATAGATTAACACTGCAACGTGCTTAATACTTGATGTTTAAATAAGTCCCAGTACTGATAAGCGATATTTAAGTATAGAATTTTGAGTCTAATATATAAATATATATTACTAGCTGAAACCCGGCATGCGTTGCTACGCCAGTCAAAGAAACAAAATTT
>JAPMAE010004828.1:2819-13769 GCA_036584705.1 Rhyacophila sp. 25_7
CGAGTAGCTATCTAGTATATAAAATATAAGATTATTTCCGACTTTATCGATTCCCAAATATAATAGTTACAAAATTAAGGAAGTATTGTTTTTACTAAAACTTATGTAGAGCTTATTTGTAGAAATTCCATTCATAGACTTCAACGACCGTGTATCGTACAAACCCTGTATACTACGAGTAGTTAGAGTAAATTTAATTGTTTTTACCTTGTTGCTTTTTACTAATTTGTAAGTGTATCACGTATAGTCGATAAAATAAATAATCATTTTTAACCCTCTCACAACTTCAATGTCTTGGTTTCTAAATTCTGTAATTCTTATATACACCTCTTTGAGCTGGCAGTAGAAATTTAATAAGCTTATTATTTTCCCTCATTTTTCGATATAGGTAAAATGCATAAATTGATGTAATATTTGAGTCAGTAATATTGTCTATTATTATAAAAAACCCTCACTAATAATATATATATATTTTTCATCCGCTTTATTATATAATTCAGTTAGTTTTTCAGCTCGCGAGCTTCTGATATTTTTCTATTTCATATTTTATATATATTTTTTAAATTTTTACCACAGATTTTTTATTTTTTATGAATAAACTTTATTAAATTATTTACGTAATTTCAAAATGTCGTTTAATAGTAATTATTTAATCTGTTGACAATAAGACAGTAGTTTGAACGTAATAATACAATTAATATTTAAATTAAATTTTAAGAGTTATTTTCTGATTTCACATGCTATTCAAAGTAAAAACTGAAATTATTTCTACATACATAAATAAAATAAGCTATTTAAAAATTAAATATATTAAAATATACTGTTCTTAAGTCCAACACCACATATTGTCAAATCATTGTTAGGGAAATAAGGTAAAAAATATGGGATATATGTTTAAAATATATAACATACAAATACAACATCACATAGCTAAAATTAATCAAATACAATATTCATTTAAAAAAAACAATTTAAATTATGACAACAAAATGTTGAAAAGTCGTGCTTGAGTCATGATGAGCCTATTTAAAAGAACTAATTTACTTTTTACAACGAATACTTTGGGTTCGTCATATTATTTTAAGACCACAAAATTTTTAATACTGTGCCTCTTATTTGTAAATCTAAACATAAATATAAATTTGAAATAAAAGCTTGCTTGTTTTATGTACAATAAAAAGACAGGGTTTTTTTACCATAGTAATAATAATTATTGATATAATTATTATAATTACAATTATTGATATACCTAATTATACTGGATCATTTATGGATTGTCGGATGGTTACAATAGATTTCGGTCACGAGTGTATTGTGTAATAAATAAAATGCATTTGGAAAATACTTTGATGCTGTATAATTAAAATATGTACGTGTAAATATCAAATTTTGCGTAGGTAGAATTTGGTTAAAAAATGCTATTTAAACGAATCAGACCAATAACGAATTTTAACAATTCAATTGTGATATTCTCTCGGTCTAAATGAGGTGTGTATTTCAAAAGTGAACTTATTCCACTTCAACAAATTTCTGGAAAATGTTAAAAAAAACTGTTAACGGTGTCGGTATATCCATTTGTAGAGTAATATCCAATTTACAAAATAGATAACAAAAAAAATGTAATATCGACACCGTAAACAGTCATTTTTTGGCATTTACCACAAATTTGTTGAAGTAGAATAAGTTCATTTTGGAAATACACGTCTCAAATATTAGTTGTTATTTCATAGCTGGTTATAATTTAAAAAAAGATTTCTTCAGTTCTAGTTGTAGCCAAAAAGTGAATACAAATAATAGAACTAATAATTAATAATTTTAAACGTAAAAACAAATACTATGAGCACTTTCATACTGTTATGCTCCCATATGCTGAATCTCAATATGGATATAAAAAAACAAATATTTAAAAGACAGCATGAAATGAGTAAAATATGGTTTGGAAAATATGGAGGACAACTATATGTTACATTTTGCATATCTGTAATATAATAGTGGTTTTCGAGTGAAGTTTAGGTGTATCATTAAAAAAAATTGGCTATCACATATTATATCAAATTCATAAACAATAAAAAGACATTAAGAAACAAGTAATTTCGAACTGATTTTATTTATAGATTATAGCATATGAATATTCATGGAATACATATAATTCTAACATTAATTCAAACAACTTTCACAAAATACATACGTATTTTAATTGTAGTTATGATAAATTTTTAATGAGTTATATTACAAAATGGTAAATTGATTCCTAAAAACAATTTCAAAACCTTCAGTATAATATAGTATAAATCATATGTTATAGTATAAATAAGCGATTTCAATTATTTGATTCATTTATTTTAATTGTCAAACTATTTTTTTAATCAAACCACATTGCTATGGAGTATATGTATTTTTACATAGTGAAGTAACTTTCAAAATTGAATTGTTTATCTATGTGAAAATCCTGTACATTTTTCATCAACTACGAGATTCAAATTCACATTTAGATTGATAAACGGATATGATGTCTACTATCGTGCTCTAAAAATACTGAAAGTATTAAAGTTCAAGATTTAGTTGGAACACTCTATAAAGATAAATTGCAAAATATTCTATTATTTTTTAGTTTAATGTGACAAATTAATGAATATCACAAGCAGATATTGTTGTAAGTTAAGTCAATATTGTATACAAATTAAACTAGTAATTCCATATTTGTAAAATTTTAAACTTATTTGTTTTATGTATTGAAGGTTAGCAGATTAAAATTCTATATTGCGGGATTTTTGTAACAATTATTTAGGGTCTGATTATAAAATTAATTACTCAAAGTGACTGATGTAACATGGAATTTACTTAAATTATTTTAATGTAATTTGCTTATAGTCTTCAAATAAATTACCGTATTGTCGTTTAATTTTTCAAATAAATGAATGAATTTGATGTCAATAATATTTTCAAATAATATCTCATGTTATTTTTCTTCCAAATGCTTTAGTAATTAAAAAGTAAACTTATAAAATTACGGGTATGCTTAAATCTTTAGAATACGCCATATATTTTCCATTAACGCGGTTGATTTGTTTATATTTTATTTATACACTCTGAAATATTATTACCGTACCGTCAACATGCACTGCTGCAAAGAAGGCTTATTTGGTTTTTTTGTAGGCATCATAAAATGGTGCTGATATAACAGAATTGTGTATTTCAAACAGTAACGCGTGACGAACGCCCACATTGCCGAGGTGCGGTAGTAGCTCGTATAAACACTACCTAGACGCGTTTATAACAGTAGATGTCTCGATTTTATAGTTCTGGATGTAAATTAATTGTAAACGTACTAATTTAACCATTCTTTGGAGTTGAACTCAAAAGATTGTTTTACGTATATTTGAGTATTTATCATCAACATACTCGTAATTATCAAATCAATATAAAAAGACATTCTTTTTCCTATATGTTAAAAAATGTTTGTGAACCTATGATTTATTACTGAATACTAAAGTAAAGATTTTAACAAGAATTAAGACATTACTTTTGCGATTCATTTTTAAGTTGTACTCATAAATCATTATTTTTTCTTAAGATATTTTCTTAACTAGGAAAAATAATTTTGAATGTTTAAGATTTTTTGCATATTTTTGATATACTTACCCTGTATTGATTAAATATTATGACATTTTTAAAAATCAAATTTATGAAAATTACAAATGTAAAAATTAGCCTGTCATATCATATGAGCATTAATAATGAAACAAACATTAGCAGTATCAATATAACATGCTGAATATAATGGACGACAAATTGAAGTATTTACTTCATTAAAACAAGATTTTTTTCCCATTTTGTTTTTGTGAAAGTTTGTCTCAAACAAAATAGGAGAGACATCAGTATTCCCAATAATAAATATCTCGTGAAACGCAGCAAAGAAACGAAACTTAACGTGTGTTAATTTCTTAGCAATATGGATACAGCAGCTTCATAATTACATCCAAGATTGCATACCTGTCTTCAGCTACTGGTGTTGATCAGTGAACTCCATTTGCAACCACTTCATCCGACAATCAACTTAACATGAACGGGGTAATTCACATAACATCAACGTGGATTATTAATTATTCTACACACAAAAAGTTAATAAATAATCGATTTTTCTGGTACACACCGTACCGAACGCAATACAAAAACAAACAAACTATGTTTACTTATTTAGTAAACTAAGATTTATTTAACCAGAGTAAATATTTATTTCAAACCGTAGCATGTATATATTATTATACTCAATAAATAAGAAGAAAAAATAAACTAGAATATATAAAGAAATGAAACTAATTTTACAAGTAAATATATAAAATGTGTCATAAACCATTGTTATTTTCTTAAAATATTGAAGGAAAACGTTTTATTATTATAGTTTTTTAATTTGTTGTAATCTTAAAGTTTTATAAATACATTTCATAATCATATCACACTCATAATTATGGATAAAGTTTTACGTACATTTAGCAAAAATTTATTCATAGGTTTGTAATTCCTTTACGTATTTTAAGATCACATCCCATACCGGTGTAATATGCGATCATATATCTGAAACCACAAGAATAAAATTATGAAAATCTGTTTTTCACTCACGTAATTTCATACCTTACCTATGAGATTGTGCATAGTACGGTATATCGGTATATCCATGCAACAAAATATCATAAATAATAAAATAGATCATTGACTTTATCTTTACATACTGCCATGAAGTGTTTTCGATGTGCATTCAACTCTGTTGGCCGAACTATCAAATCTGAAACTTCAATACCTTGAATAAAAACTTCCACAAAAAAACTCCCCGTACAACATCGCAATGATTGAAAAAACCATGCACTCGTAAATAACCTTGGTTAAAACCATTTCCACACGAACCCAACTGTAAAAATGGATCTTGAAAAGCTCAGCCTACATCGATACATCATTAGGCATTCTCAGCAGTTTACTTGTTCTTACTTCCTTAATTATTGGAGGCTAATTATAACAATATTCAATAATTCTTATATACTCAAAGGTGTATTGCAAAGGAATTGTAATGATATTTGTATACATAAAACATAATCTTTATTTTTTAAGTGGATGAGTGCTTCAACAGTCTGGGTAGTTACAAGTAATTTAACCATTGTGATGAAAATGCATTGAAATATTGGTACATACCATCATGATAAAAAACACAAGTTTCACTCTACCAAATTCAAAGTCAAGGTAAATATTGAACGTAGGCTACGGATGTGTGCATACTTAGCTTCTAACTTATGATAACGTAGAATTTAGTACAGTAGCGTGCTAATTTTTATATATCAATATGAATTGCAAATGTTAATTAATTTGAAAAATATCAATTAAAAAAAATGGTGAAGATTATATCGACATTCGTATTCATATTTTACTGACATAAGTACGAGTAATAAGATTATGGTGATAGTGTTACTTTCAGTGTATGCATGCGTTAAAAACCAAATATGTAATACTATTGTATTTAATCTTACTTGATTAATTATTATGAGCATAAAAATAAATATATTACATTACGTTTCATCGAATGTATAAAATGTATCGTTATATAAATATTCAATAAAACAATGGGGCACTACTGTACTTTCGAGCTGTGATACTTTATTCTCGGATACCTAAATCTCTGTTGGTTGACCAATTAGCTGGTACATGTTTCTACAGTTGGCTTGATAGTGAATGCGGTTTTAGTGCAAATATAAAATGGAAATGACTTAGCTCTCGTTATAGAAGCAAAACTTCAACCAACATTTCAGTTGAGAAATTCCAACGCCTACTCATTTCGACTTTTCTAGTTCAGATTAATAATTGAATATTATTTGTTTTCTCATTGATGTACTATATAGAGCGATAATTTTATTTTTATGTATGTATATTTCTGTACTCGTTCATTAAATGAGAGTTATCAATTATCTCTACAAGATTTATAGCATTTTTTAATTCTACAGAAAATTGAGCAAAAAGTCTATGGCGCTTAATAATTGGCTATGGTTCAGTAACGGAATTGTCCCTGTTTTTTTATATAACTTAATTCTTTTAATACTTAAATATTTCATAAATGCCATTTTGAAAGTTATCAGACACACAATTTTAGATTATTAAACGTGAAAACTGCATCTAATACATTTAATGCGAAGATATTTACGGCAATATAATTGACTATAATATAACTACTAGCTTAATTAAACTAAGTAAAATAAAATTGCGATATCAATTTTTATAAAAATATTGAATGTGTGTTTAAAAAATAAAAACTTGAAAAGATTAGACTACAAATTTTTTGTAATGGTGAAATGTTTGTGGTTGACAAGCAAAAACAAGGTCGTTTTAAATTTGTGCTGTTAAACTGCTGACAAGTCGTATAAAAGAGGCGACAAAGCTAATTATTATAAAAAATAATTTAATTCATACTTATCATAAAAATGTTATGTTTATTCAAAACTAGTTTCATAATAACAGAGGTATCTTAGTCAAACATTAGAAAGAATTTGATAAATACATATTTGATAATAATTAATATATCAATACAACTTAGAGAAATTATGTTGCGTGAATAATGGCTAAAAGATATTTATTTCCTCTTCAAATTTCATATTTTTTAAATTATTACAACATACTATTTTGTACTTTATATAAAAACTTCATTTCATATAAAATCAACAAGATAACACTCTGGCCGCAAAACAAAACTGAAAGATTATTTTTACACTGTCCATCTATATATTAAGCAATTTTATTAAAATGTACTAGATCAAAAAGGCTTTGGCATATTCTTTTTGTTATGGACCAAGTATGCAAACATGTATTCTTTTTTCTTTCTTTTGCAATACTAGTTTTTATCAATATAATAGCTTTTTCTAAGAAGGATTGTTAGTAAATAAAAATAATTTCTACTTATGATTTCATCAATTAAACATTTGTAACTTTTTGGATTATCTACAATTAAAAACTCATAAAAATACCAATAGTATTTTAAAAATGATAGTTATTTTGAAATTCATGAGAATTTATGAAACTTGTCTTATATAAAAAAAATAATCGATTATTTTTAACACTCTTAGTTATATAAAATGTATTTTTTGAGTTGTAAAATGCTAGGAATTAGTGTAGTGTACCAAATTCACAAACACAGTGATCAATCATTTAAAGTTAGATTAACGGAGTTTTGTACAAACAATAATAGAAAAAAAAAAAAAAAAATTTGGGGCTGTGAGGGTTATTTGTACTTTTTTATCATACCGCTCCGAAAGATACTGACTATATTATACTTATAAATGATTACATAGGGGTCGCTCATAAACTACATAACGCTCTTGAGGGAGAGGGAGGGGTGACCACCAACGTTTACATAGCGTTATAAGGAGATGATGGGTTAATTTTTATTGTTACGTAATATTTTTTTATTTTAAATCTCGTAAATTTTATTCCTAGTTAATATAGAAAATTACTTAACCTTTGAGAGGAGTGAGGGTGGTCAAGCTAAATGTCTACATGGTGTTACATGAAGGGATAAGGGTAAAAAAATGTAAGAAAAAACATTACGTGGCTTATGGACGACCCATATTCATGAATGAAAATTATCTTAAAATATCAATTTCAATATTCAATCGTATATCTATACGCTTAATTATTCTATTCTCACTGTTTTCATTAATTAAAATTGTTAACAAGTGTTTTAGAATACCTATATGTATTCAGACGTGGCGAAATTTAGTGTGTTAATTTAATCGTGAATGGCCAATAAGCAAACAGATGGATGGAATTATAGCGCAAAATAAGTACAGGTAATAATAACGACAGGCAAAATCATTTTTTTATTCTCCTACTCATATTAGCCGGCGTTGTTATTGACAGTCATATATAACATAGCACTCCATCCATTAATTATACCGTTCACGCGCAAATTACACCAAAGTTGCGAACATTACTCATCGCTGGCGACTTTTGCCGTCCTCGGGCGGGTACGTTGAAGGGCTTTTCTGTCTACTCGACGAAGGGGTCAAATTATATATAGGTATAATAGTGTTCATATATCTACAGATAATATGTAAATAGTTGCAGGGGTATACAATGCATTTTCTACGTGGTATTTGGAATACCATAACCCAAAATACAAGAAAAATGAATCGACTTAAAATAATAAATATTATTGATTCTACTAATCAATAGATTCAATATTTCAAGAATATAAACTTTCAAATCAAACATGGAAAAGTTGAGAAATGTGTCGTAATTAATAATCTAAATAAAATAATTACAACTTCTTAAGAAAATAATTTTATTCTAATCATAGTTATATCCATATCCATATCTATACATCAATTATTTTATTGCACAATTAATTCTTTAACAGCTCACCATTAAATACCTGGTAGATCATCCACCATTCAAGAAATAAATTGCCGATCATAAAATTATAAACATTTGTCTACATAAAAAATTCCATCATATGCTATATCTTTAATTACATTTTTATTTATTATTTTTTAAATGTTTGATTAAATACAGCAACGAATAATTTAAAACATCACAAACTTCGATATTATTTAAAATACATACTAGTAATAAATTATATTTATGTAGACTTACTATTGCTTTGATATAAAAAAAAATATAATAGTTTAAGATGACAAAGAAATGCTTTAACCCTGGCAAGCAAGGAACAGTGATTGGCGCCAACCCACACATTTTTCTCATTATCATAATTATTGCCTGTCACTAATAAAAATACATGCTTTCTCAGACCGATATTAGTAAAGGTATGCACAGACAATTTAGTAAAGACCTGTTTCATGAAAAATAGCTAATAAATGTAGAAAAATTCGAAAGAGAAAAAATGTTATACATATAAATAAATGATTTGATTTTGTAACTTTAAAAATTCAAATATTTCTTCATTTACACATATTTGAAACCAGGACGTGATTTTAAATGGTTGATCTTTTAATTGTTTATAGTTACTCGGTAAAGACCGTTACGATAACTCTTACTCTCGGATAAAAAATATTATTTCATTAAAAGCATATTTACACTTTCTTTTTTAACACATGCTATAATAATGATAAAACGTTTGAAAGAAAAATACAAACACATGTGACAAAAAAATGATAAAAGAAAAAGCGCTGTACAGCAGGTGTAGAAAAAGAGATATATTACGCGCATAAAATGACAAATTACGAGTACCTACAACTACACAATCACTAACATTTTAGTTGATAACTGAACTTGATGAAATCAAACTAAACCTTATTTCTTCTTCTTTTTGACATATCACGCCCTTTATCCGGGGCATATGGACACCACACGTTGCCTCCTCATCGTCGATGTCCAGCCTTTTTGAATCCTCCCATGTCATGCCGGCATTCCTTAACTCCGCCGAATACACCTGTATATGGTGTTCAGGAGCCTCCCTAGACGAAGGAATCCAGTTGGCTTGAAGAAAAGGCATGTCCGGTTGAGATGTGATTCAGGTATTCACCACATGACCAAGCCAAGTTCAGCAACTCATCTTTACTCTCTCCATTCCCTTATCACCTCATTCTGCAAGACATACCACCGCACTTTCAAAATTCGCCGTAAGTATCTTTATTCATCAACCTTATTTACTTTGCTGTTTTAATATTCATTATTCAATAACGAATGTCAGTCGCTAATTGATACTATCAACTATTACGTGGAAGAGAATATCTTCAAGATAAAATTGGTTAATCATTCTTCACATAAACTATTTTTAATATGAGAAAAAGGCCAACTCATTTATTTTGAAAAGTACACTACTTCTTAACGTATCCAGAATAAAATAGAAAACAAAAAAAGTAGCCAGAATAAAATGGAAAACACTAGCTTACATAAAGGTTCTATTTAAGTCTTTGATATTTCGGAAAACCAAGATTGAAATGCGCTTTATAATATTGTACAGTATATGAAAAGTTGAAGACAACATTTCATGTAGGTAAAAAACACTTAATTGTACTGAACGCTCAATTTATTATGATACACAGTGTACCCTAAAGATGGGTGTCTTGTCATCGATTTCATTACGAAAATTAGTTTGAACGATATTGCTTCTGGGAATAAATAAATAGCGGACCTAATATCGCATCTGTTGAGATGCGAGACGCATGCGGACGGCGGCAAACGACTACCGAAGCTATTGTAATTACATGCCGCTTCCACTAAGTGGTACATTTAAATCGAAACTGGTTAGTGCAATGTCGACGACGTAAATTTGCAAATGTTTTACACAAGTAAGTAAATTTCATAGTTATCAATCTGGTTTTGACAATTTTAGTAGTACGACACATTAATCGTCAAATTCATCAGAACAGTGCTGAAATTTATATTTCTTGGTTATCTCCAGATGTGGAAACAAAATTATTCGATATTTTTAGGAAATAATTTACACTAGGAATACATAGAATGAGAAAAGTGATCCATTCTTTTGTATAGTAATTAATATAAATCTTTTAATAGAACGATGGAATCATCAGAGTGAAAAATTGAACTCTATTATTATATATTGAGATATGCACAATTTACTTTATATATGATTAACTTTTACTAACACGGTACATAAATATAATATACTGGAATATTATTTATAAGATGATTTTATCAAAATATATCAAAATAAATTTCTTTAAAGTCCATTTTTATATTAAAAGGCAAAGATTCGATGTAAAATATGATATACACCCAAGCCTTGTATAACACGGTCATATGGTTCCAGAAAAACGCCGTGTTATATGAGGTTTGAAGTTCAAACAAAATTAGGGGTTGCGTTCCAAGAAAAAATATAAATTAGTTAATACCCTTTATTTCATAAATAAACAATCAAAAAAAATATAAATCTTCATATTTATCGAAAAAAACTTTTATATGTAACATATAATAGATCATTCATTCATCATC
>JAPMAE010004834.1:0-12297 GCA_036584705.1 Rhyacophila sp. 25_7
TTAATAATTTCCATTATCAACAAATTATTGATTACTTGATTAGATTTATACGATTCTGTGCTAGGTTAATTAAATTCTGTTATTTCTAAAAACTTCCATTAATAAAACTCCTTGTCTTGGGAATAAAGAAAGACTGATCAAACCTCACTATAGATATTATAAACATGTTTATTTTAAAAATAAGTTTAAAAACCGTGTTATTATTTTAAAATAAACCACTACATATGAAATTCATTCTTACATACTACATTATAATTTTATTCGTATATATCATTTAAATCAGTGTTCCCCAACCGGTGGTCCGCAGCCCAATGCTGAGCCGCTAAAAGTATGCCAAATTTGAAGATATTCGCCATGCAAAAATATAATATTAAATAGGGATTTTTTTTCGCCACACCAATATTAGTAATATTTATGTTTCTTATGAAATTTTTCTATATCCATGTTCTCTATAAAATCGAAACAAAGGAATAGATACTGGATGTGAATGCAGCACTTCGTCTGTCAGAGATAGCACTGCAACCGAAAATATCCAATATATTAGCGAAGATGCAACAATAGGTTTCGCATTAGTTTGTTGAAAAAAACCCATTATTTTTCTTAAATTTTAATTGTATCAGACCATTATATGTACATTTTTTAGTTATAGTTATGTCCATCTATCACAATATAAGATTAAAAAAATATTACATAAAAAACCTTTTCTATTTCAATATTAGTGGTCCGCGTAAAAAAATTCCTTTTTTTACTGGTCCACAAGTGTAAAAAGGTTGGGTATCACTATATTTATATATATTTATTTTTACTAATTACATAGGTGGAAGAGCTGAAATATGCTTACTTTTTTTTTTTGGAATAAAATATTTTTCTTCGTTGATCCTTGGCCTAGTATGTATACATTAGTATTTTTATTTTTGTTAATTTTTTAAAAATATTCAGAATTTTCTACGTTATTATGTATTCTCTATTATTTTTACTTTTTCACTATATACATGAATGTATTCCGTGAATTAAACTTATCTATGAGAAGAGTATGTAAATAGTTAAAAATACGATATTCCGCAGAAGACACCGATAAAACCGCTCCATTATGCAATTCTGAAGTCTTACGATGTGTAATGAACTTATCTCTTGAATTTCATTTTCTCGACTCGGCTGGCAAAAGCTGCCATTTTGCCTTTAAGAAAATGTGCGGAAATTTAACGCGGCAAATTATCCCGCCAGTTTCGAATTTCGAATTATAAAAAGAAAAATGCTTTCTTTTTTGAATTGTCTTTGGCGGGACATTATCACCCTTTTCGCTAACGACGTTGTTCAGTTATAAAACAATGAATGCGCCAGTCATTAAATTTGAGTTCCAATTTGCAAATATTAAATTAGTCTGCCCACATAGAACAATTAGACTACATGTTTTAATCACTACGTGATTGTTATTCTTAACAACAAATTACTCATGATATGAAACGTCTACTTACAAAAAGCGATTTATGCACATTTCAATATTTCATATTTCAAGATTAAATTTTGTTTTATGTTAAGATTCTTTATTTTTACCGTATTCTATGTTAAAGTTATAACAAAATAACAGCGTTTATTAGCTGATAAACTTTATAATGAAATAAATATTTAAATGCACGCCAATCAACCAGATTTGAAATACTCCAATGAAGTTATATTTCGCATTTTTTTTCATTAGTTTATATTGGGTTTTGGAAAATAAATTTTTCACACACTTGTATAGCGTACAATTGTGCGTAGAATGCGAACGCATTTTTTCTCAATCTTGACAAAATGTACTTATATCGCTTTTTGTAATTAGACGCTTCATATATCCGTCTGTCAATCTGTGGATCACGTGCTGGAATCCTGCAGCTGGTAAAATTAAATACGTCTTTCCATGTTCATTCTAAACAATTATGATCGAATTGGTTGATCTAATAAATAACAATTATTACTCGTAAAATTATCGTAAAATCCTTAATTATGAAGATTCAAATGATCAATTTTAGCTAAACATCGCAAGTTGTGTTAAGCCTTTTTTGAGAAAAATTTACTTTATAAAGAGTTGTCAAAAATGATATAAATGAAAAGACTTCTTGACTGTTTTTTAAAGTAATACAAGGTAAATTGTATTTTGTTTCATATATAATTAATGGCCGAACAAAAAGCTCGATTATGTTTTTTCTACTTAAAAAATGGTTGAAAAAATTAGTCTCTTTTTCGTTTTTCTTCACCAAAATACATTTCTACCACATGGTCGCTTTTATAAATGTAAATCTCTAGATAGTCTTCAAAAATCTATTCACAATATGTTGATATTTTGTGACTTTGTGACGTGACATGAGAAATACGGTGTTCACGAATACAGGTTAAATTTCGTTATATCAAATTTTATGAGACCAATAAAAATTGAGGCCATGTAGCAAACTGAGGTCTAAAAGTTGTCAAATAGTACAAACGTTGTTTTTCATATATTTTATTATTACCACGTGCTTAAAATATCCATAACTTAACATTATACTGATATATTGACTTCGTTAAAATATAATTTTTCATTAACGTTTCGTTTAGATAATTTAAAAATGTTTTAACAGTTCTTGACGAAATTTAACTTCTTTCAATTTTATTATTAATTGTGATAAAATTATTTTCGGAGTTCAAAGTATACATGACTTTGAAATTAATGTAATTATTATATAAAATAATTAAAATTAGTATTAAAAAAGTTGTTATAACTTTTTTAGCAAGGGTTGGCTTCCAATGAAAACAAACAGCTTTAAAGTTTTAATTTTCGTCATTGATCTGTTTATTTAAGCGAGTTCATTATGATTATCAACGGCAAAAAGGCTTACAAAACAAAACCATTTCAATTATACCAAAAGGTCTACGAGGATTAAAGTGAGAAAATAATTATTTTTTTGAAAAAATCTTTAAACGTTTGATTATATACTCGTTGTATAGCATGTTATTATAAATATAACCAAACATTCTGTAAATATGAAAATTGCTGAGGATCTGAACAAATTTACATTTAAAACGAAATTTACAAAAAAAAAATTGGATGACTTTAAATAAAATACAATAGCTTTAGACAAATAAAGTACTTCGATATATTTTCACATTGATTTAAGTCCTTGTTACTTCTCTTAAACTTTGAAAGCTTTTTAGTCAGTTGGGACCTTTTGTAAAATGAGTTTATTGTTGTTAAGGTTTTATTGCTTTGAGCATCTGAACATGTGTTTTTTTTATTGGTTTTATTACTGAAATTTTCATGAAATTTTCTTGGCTTTATCACACCGGACGATGCAATATCTTATGTTAATTTATAATAGTAAATTACAAAATAATCAGTGTATACCTCAAACACGTTTAAAATATCGACCCTGGTAAGGCAAAATAGATTATCTTTACTTATTTGAAAAGTGATTTTATTTGAAAATCACAATGTACACAACTAAATATACGTTCCGCTAAAAATGTTGAATTATTATCGAAATTCATCTTTAGATTTTGAAAGAACAACGACTGAACGAACGAAAAAATCATAGACCTTCAAATTTAATGATTTTCCTTTTATAACTACTGTCATCCACTTTCATTTACCTTTAATTCAGCTTTAGATTAAAAAAAAATAATGATCTACTAAGTTTTTATATAAAGAAAATAAAGCATTAAATGTAAATTTTTCTTAATAATTTTCTTAATTATCAGATCAGGAAAATAAAACAATAATTTACTAGTCATCGTGCACTTCAAGTTTGTGTTAATGTGACTTTGACTAAAAAACCGTTAAAAAACGTTTTTTTTGCCTCCTGTAAAATTTGTCCTGTGATAGTTAATCCCTTTTGCCTAAGCACGTCAACATGTTTATACATCAGTGTGATATTGGTTTGTCTCTATATATAAGTATTCCTTAAAACATGTTTTGTTTATATACTTCCATATTTGAAATCAAAGACTTTTCAATTTTATTCAATTCAATTTTTATTAATGACATTGCAAAATACTTGTGTTTTTGAAACACTTAAAAAATATTACTGGTTTTTGTTTGTTGTTAAAAAAAATCTAAAAAACCTCATTTATATCAAAACTTTCAAAATTAGAGTTCTACTACCATTATTCTAAGTGATACAGTTCTATTTGGTATGCGATTAATTCAGATTTATTATAAAAAACACAATCATTTTCTGTCTCTACTAGCTTTGCCCATACAGTTGTTCACATTCGATATTGATATGCATCTCTCGTGATTTATAAAACTGTTTCAGACAAGTATTAAAAAAATAAACGTAAATACAATTTAAAATAGTTTATATTACGCACAAGAATATTATATAGAAATATACAATACATACATACGAGTGTCCCCGATAACTACCTGAGAAATCGAACCTAACCTAACCTAATCTGCCAGTAGTTGTGCTGATACGATGGCCAATTACTATGTTTAATATAATTGTCTCGGCTCTCGATATCTTCCACTTGAGTGAGTTTTAGTTTAAGTAATTTCTCTCTTTTGAATTAATTTTGAATAATGGAATCTGTTAGGCTCGATCTATAGACTTGAATATATATTTTTTTTCACTTTTTAATTTTTGTGTATTTTTACCTCCAATGTTAATTATTTGTTACTTATATTTAACGTTGTACTTACACCGTCTTTATATCTTCATATTATGAACGTTTTACACTTGTAATTTGTGATATCCATAAGTCAAAAAAAGAGATCAAATAAATAAATAAAGAACGAACGAATAAAATGTTCCTTAAAAATATAGTAGTCGCTGAGTGCTATAGTATTATAAAATTGATTCTTCATCAATTAAATGAAGCGTCTAGTTACAAAAAGCGATATAAGCACATTTAAATACTTTCTGTAAAAAATGTTTTTATGCTTCAAGGTCAAATTTTGATTTATTATTAATTTTCATCGTATTCTATGTTTAAATTAGAAAAAAATAACGGCGCTTATTAGCTGATAAACTTAGTGAAATAAATATTCAAATGTACAACCAGGTTTGAAATATTCCAATGAAGGAACATTTCGTTTTTTATTTTTTTCATAGGTTTATATTGAGTTTTGGAACATGGATTTTTCACACATAGTGTAAAATTGTGCATAGAATGTGAAAGTATTTTTTCTATAGATTTCGACAAAACGTGCTCTTATCGCTTTTTGTAACAAGACGCTTCATATAACAATGTTGTAACGCATTGTTCTTGAGTCGGGCGCTAATTGAGTTGAATCATCGTATGTAATACAGCCGTTTACACTCACACGGTATTTTATTGGCAGATGTTGGAACCTCTTAATAATTGCTTTTGGTATCAAGGTATAAGGGCACTTAACTAATGGCTTTCTTCAAGAATTAATTTATTAGATTAGAGAAAAATTGATTTCCTTCACGGAAGATAAAATAATATATTGTTCAGCTACATTGAATTACGTTCTAAAATAAAAATATTTGATTGATTTTGCAAAATAGATTATTTAGTAATATAATATTTAACGAAGAAAAAAATAATTTCATTATTATTTGCTTTAAATACTGCTTTTTTTACTTAAAAGACGAAAAGTTATTAAACAAAATGTGATTATTTTTCTCCATTTTATATCTAATTATAACTGCTGTTAAACCTTCATTCTTGATAATTATTACAAATCAAGATGCGATTTATTTTCTCATCACTTCCATGACCCACCAATTTTCTTAAAATTATCTTACATACTAATTTACTTTATTCTTCTTCTGTTTCATCAATCAATTTGCCTTCTTTCATAGATCAATAATCGTATACCCATTATCCACGGGTTATAAGTTACCTGTATAATATTTCATGTCACGCTCTTGATATTAAAAAAATATTTTTGTTATTTTATAATCTGTTAGATTTAATATAATATAAGCGTGTATAATTAATTAATAGACAGCATTACATCTTTATTAATTATCGTTTTCTACACTTTCTACTGAAATATTTCTGGTTCACTAATCCATCATTTTGATACCGCTCGTTTAGTCCACTATGCTTTCTGTAATCAATCCTGAAATATAATATTGATGCTATTCATATACACCTGATTAAAAATACTCATAGTATTTGTATTAAACAAACAATGGTTAATTAATTGCCATTAGATGATTGTTTTTGATGACGAAATATTAATAATACTTGAAAATAAAAAAACAAAAGAGAAAATTGGTTGTTTTATTATTTTTATAAGGAGACTAGCTACCAAGTATCGAACCGATCCGGCGTGTAAGGGGTTCATTATTATTTTTTAAGGATTTACCATTACAAGCTTGTTTATCATAATTTTGGTTAAATATGTGCGTATACATATAGCATGCTAATTTACTGACGCAATACAGAAGCATGCATAATCTGTCATTAATAACTGATAAGATAAGTTATCAATAATACAGATAAATATAAAACCGTAATATTTATTAATATGTTAACTTTTCAACAATAGTTGGAATTAAATAAATTTAATTAGTCAAAACGGCTTAAAGTTTTTCAATAATATAGTATAATACTTGTTGACATTTCTTATAGATTATATAAGTCTTGTATTTGTACAGTATTGTCAACAACAAATAATTTTAAATACTACACATCGCTAAATACAAACTAAAACATTGTATAAATAATAGTTTGATTCATAATAAATGTATATTGAGAGAATAAAACTTACGAGTATAAACTTTGCACAGCACAGCAACTAAGAATTTTTGCTACGTTTCTTTAAAAGACTTTACTGGAAAAAAGACATTTTATCTAATTATTATTATTCTCCATGGCTATGTGTAAAATGTCTATATTATCTTCTTAAATCTCATAAAATTGATGCGACGTCAAACAGCTTTAGCGAAAGCTCCCATAAGAAGTACAAGAGCTTAATTTTACTTTCAACTGCTGTGAAGATTTTTACAGTAGCGTTCTAAAATATCACACAAAAACCTCTCCACTTTCATATAACCGAGTGATTTTTTCGTATTTATTTCCAATTAATTTGACGTTTTTTAGATTAATTTATTCTCTATATTGTAAATTGAAAAATATAGATGGCTCCACATGTCGAGTCGATATTAGAATGTTGGGCTAAAAGCCGGTCATGTATTACTCACACATATTTATATTTTAAGATAATCAACGGAATATTTAAGCTTACTCAATGTACATAAATATTAGATAAAATAATACGAGTAATTATTATATAATAGTATAGTATAATACTTAGTGTTTAGTATGTTATATCTTAATCGGTGGATTGGTAAGTTGGATCATGTAGCTGTGTTAAAGATTGTATATTAAACGATTAAATATATGAAAGTTTTGTGTTTGAATATAAATTTTAAGTTTGGAAAAATTCTGAGTAGTTCTTGGATACTTTTTTGCAGTAATGTACTTAAATATCGACAGAAATGTTTTTTTTTTTTTTATTATTCAAAACAACATTTCTCATCTCATACTTAAGATATGTTATTCATTTTTTTCTGTGATATTATTCTAATAAACCATTTTGATTTCTTTATAAACATAAGTGTAAAAAGTATGTTAAATTTGTTTTTATTTAAAATAATAGATTCACATCAAGAATTTTCTTTAAATATATTGAATTATAAAACTGTTTGTTGGATTATCTAGATTTGCATGTCATGAGAAAAGTCTTAGAGCACAAGTCGAGCGACTTTGTTTATTTCTAACTCATGTCTCGTTTCATCGACCACTTTGAGCATAACTTGCAATGTAGTCACGTAATATTTTACATGCACTAGACTTTAATACAGAAAACGAACAAGATAATCGCTTTTCCTGACTGACTTTATCTTACGTATTCTTAGTTATTTTAGTTTAAAATTTAGAAAGAATATTTACTTAGCCGCGCATTTCTTTCAATTAATGTGTAGTATCAATGAGAACTTTGTCATTCTGGCTAATTGATGTGCTCGATAATTACATGACAAATGGAAACATCATTTTTTTTTCATCCCTAAACGTAAAACTATCATGCCAGTAATTGTGCCAACATAGAATTCAATGAACTACCTTGGCTATCGAAATCTTTCACTCGAGTGATCTGAATTAATTTAAAAAAACTAAATTTGCAAAGTTAAATCGTTAGACTTCCATAAACATAAATATATTATATGTTTTTCATTTTTCAATGATGTTTAATTTTTATATCTTATTTTTTGCAAGTATTATTTTGTACTTAAGTATGTTATTTTTACATCCTCATATTACAAACGCATCAAACATATAATTTGTTATGTTTATAATATAATTAAGATCATCCATTTCACTAATCAGACAACTCCAAAAAAAAAAAATTCAGTTGAATACGCAGTTTTATATAAAATGTTGCACTTTATTTATTTCAGTACTCAGATTATTCCACTATGACACACAGAAAAAGATAATGCCGATAAACGAGTCAAAATTAACTGAAATTTGAATATTCTCTTGTTTGTGACTAGGACATTTTTAAACATCTTACTAGTGAACCGGACACTTCCCATCTGGCGTTATTTTTATAAAACTAACTAACTACTCAAAGTTTAATCATCCGTTTCTTTTTTTCAACCATATCCAATGAAACGAACCATATGTAAAGATTGTTTTGAAAGATTTTTTATGAGTAAAATTGATAATTATTAACTCAATTGTTTCGGGTTTTGGCTACAATACAAATGAATAAACATTTGAAAAAAATTGCAACCAGCCTTAAGCCCGTGACTTTCACTTACTAGGCGTATGCTCTCACTAAGGATGACAAAAATTAAATAAAAGTTATTTTTATATTACTAAGTACTCGAAGTTTTACCGTCATCTATTAATAATATTTGATTTACGATGACCATTAGAATATTGCTTTTGTCAATAGCTCAAACTTTATTTGGAGGTATGTGACTAATAAACTAGACGATCGATATGTAAAAAATAGACTGAAATATTTGTATTTAGTTCAAAGAAGTAAGTTTTTACTATTTTTTTCAAAGTATTTTATAAAAAAATGTCTTTCATTTGATGCCACTGTGTTCATTGGCTCAATTTTATTAAGCATTTGTCTCCTTCACTTAGTGATGGTGAAAGTAAGAAGTATACTATGGCTTATTGGATTAAATATTACTTAAATTGGAGTAAAATCTTTTAGAAACGATACTTAGGAAAGTGTGTAAGCTGAGATTGTGCTAAGTTCGTTATGTAATTAATAAATCGCTTATTAATAGCAATATTGGCATGCAAATAACAAAAGTTATCATCATGAGATTTGGGTGCTACTTATAAACGTTAATCAAGACATAGGACTGTGTGAAAATTATATCTCGGAAGTTTTTAAGCGGAGGCTTAAAAAGAAATTTCATAACTAAAGTCAACAATAAATTACGACGGTCAATCAAAATATATTATTTCGCTTCCTTAGATGTATCAATCTTTTCTTTGCCAGACGTATTATCACAACCCGGCAAGGTGTGAATTTCTCAGCAAAAATAGAACTTTAATATTTTTTTCATAGTAGATTAAATGTTTCATCATCATGACTTTATTTTTAATGATTATATCAACCATATTTAGGCAAAAGGGATAAACCCTCTCAGAACAAATTTGAAAAAGGCACAAAAACTTGTTTTAATAATTTTTAGTCAAAATCACATTAACACAAACTTGAAGTGAGTGATGATCAATAAATTGGTGTTTTTTTTCCTGATCTGATAATTTAATAGTTATTAAAGAAAAATTATTAAAATTGAAGGTTGATGCTTTTTTCCTTTCCATGCATACTTAGAAGATCGTTTTTTTCTCAAAATCTATTGCTGGATTTTCATAACAATTCAGTATTTTCGGTTCAATCTCTTTTAATAGAACTTGTACAGAAATATATAGCTTATATTTAAGTTCATATCGAGCTGTAAAAAATTTCAAATTTACTAATTACTCATAAATTAATCACAATTATGTGTTATTCGAAAATTGTGTAACAAAACTAATTATTTTTAAGGTACTTTGGAAGTATTCTGCATCGGTGATTTGGAGTTTGATATTTTATCTTAAACTCAGCAAACTTGCGATGTCCGGATAAAAAATGATGATTTATATGGGAACATGAGATGCTTCACATGAAATTTAAAACAATTGTGATTACTTAACAGTAAAATTGAAGCGAAAGAAAAATTATTAATTACGTTACTAGCTGTAGATCCATATTGATTGTTTTATTGAATATAGTTTAAACTTCATACGAAATGTCTAGGACTAACAATTATACTCAGTTAAAACCTAGTTTCGCCTTTTCAACGTTTGTATAATGACGGTATTGCTCTATATTAACGAATCTTGGCACCTTATAAAGTATCAAAATAACCGTTTACTGAGCATTAAAAACAGAAGTGCGGCAAATTTTGGGAGTGCGGTGGTATAACTATACGCAAAATGAGGTGATAAGGGAACAGACCATGGAGCCTCTCACCGTATCCAAAGTGAAGATGAGATATTTGACTTAGCTTGGTCAAGTGCTGAAAAATCCTGAATCCCATCTCAACTGGGCATGCTTCTTCTTCAATCCAACCGGATTCTGTCATTCCATGGCACCGTTGAACATCATATACAGGATATATAAGTATTTGGCGGAGTTACAGGACGCTGATATGACATAAGAGGATGCAAGAAGGCTAGTTAGTGATAGGGATTTGTAAAAGCAGCATGTGGTGTCCATACACTTCGGCTAAGAGGCGTGACATGGCTTATAAGATGAAGATATATTCTCTGTTGTACGGGAGATAGTTGGCGTACTTAATAAAATCTGCGTTAGAAAATCTTCACACTGTAGTTATTCATAATTTTTTTTTAGAGCAGATATGACAATGGAAAAATCAACGTATATACAGGTATATTGACCGTGTTTAGGTAAAAGTGATTAATCTCGACAGAACAAATTTTAAAAGAGGCATAAAAAATGTTTTTTAATGATTTTTAGTCAAAGTCACTTTAACACTAACTTAAAGTGCATAATATATGATTGTTTTACTTTATTTTCTGGTCTGGTAATAATTTATTATAGGAAAATCATTAAAATTGAAGATAATTATTTTTTTTTTTCTATACAAACATAGAAATTCGTTCTTTTTTCAAAAGTTTGAGCTGAATTTCGATATTTTTGGCTTAATTTCTTTGGACAGATCGTGTATTTAGTTGTACTTGTATATTGTGATTCTCAAATAAAAGCTCTTTCCAAAAAAATGAGGGTTAAACTATTTTACCTAAACGAGGCTGATATTATTGTATATATTACAAAATTCTTATATAATATTGTATTTTTTCCATTTTTGGTCAAGAAAATTGAAACATAACAGAATTCTTAGAACATAAAAGGCGAATAAAAATTTCACACTCGAAATGAATAAAATTGAACATCTTTCTTAAGATATTACTTTTAAAACGTAGAGACCTTTAAAAATACATTTGCTAAAGTATTTATAAAGTTACCTCAATATTGATTCAACGTAAGAAAGCACGGCCCGTGACCCTTCAGCGAGTGACAGTTTCTTTGAGTTCTTTTTGACATCTATCTTACCAATATTCAAATAAATTAACATTCTTTTTTTTTAAGATTTAACATTTAAATTTTAATACAATTATCATACAAATCAGGATATTTTATATAAATGACTATTTTAGATACGAACCTTGTTGTTGAAATACGTAAACTTTCAATCAATTACATATAAACATAAATGTATTATTGTATTGAGTATAGATCGAGGGCTAAAAGTCAAACAATACTATCTATAAAAGTGCAACTTTACAGGAGAGCCAAATTTTTATTTTTATTTTCTTGGAACTCAACACAGGAGATGTTTATTTAAAACCCTAATTTTAAATGATATAATTTGCTGTTGTTTGATAATTTGATTTTCCTTGTGATAAAAACGCTAACAGATTATACAGTCTTTTTTATATTGTTTGATAATTATGTAGCCAAAAATGTAATATAACATTATCACATTTAAAAAAATGCATTTTTGTAGATAAAGTTGTTTGACTTAAAGCTCTCGATAATACTTTACATTAAAGCGTGATAAGACTATCCAGTAATCGAATTAGTGAAGTAACATTACAAATGTCGGCCTTGTTAGACTAGTGAATAGCGCATATGCCTAGAAAACAGGGGTCATGGTTCAAGGCCCATTCTGATCGCAAATATTTCAAATTTGTTTATGCATCTGTGTTGTAGCCAAAACATGAACCCGAAACGGTTTAGCTATTAATTAACAACTGTTACTGGTAAAA
>JAPMAE010004835.1:2330-13760 GCA_036584705.1 Rhyacophila sp. 25_7
TTAAAGGTTCAATTCGATTTAAGAGGTGATGTTATGGGCGAGTATTTCCTTTACAATATCTCTACAATATGGAAATCAGCCAACAATTAGAGTGATTCATTACACAATCTTATAACTAGTGCACGGTAATACAAGTGTATTTTAAATTAAAATATGCGACTACAATGTTATTTGATAACCCGTACAATGATCGATGCAGCAAAAAACCTCTGCGTAGCTAATTTAACGTTTCCAAATAAAAAACTGCTTGCTTCGGCTATTTATTCAGTGAAGAAAAAGAGCTTGTATTATTTTATTATTCCTACCATTGCTTGAATATACTTAGTTCATTTACAGAGGAGTAAATTATCATTCTCTGTTCAAACGCGGAGCGCATCTACTTTATAGTGTGATAAAATAAATAGATAAACTGAAGTTTATTGAAAACTCGTGCACACGGTCATATTTATGAAAAAAATATAATAAAATTGTGCGAACACACGAATGCATGACGATTGACCAATTCTCGCTCGCAAATGAGTAATAATCCTATTCGTTTTAAAAACCGGTCTATCGACAGTACCTGGATAAAAGCGTACATCAACCATCGAGTTCAGGGTTTTAACGGAGCTTCGCCACGGCATCCGCAAGTGCAGAACTTCCACATCCGCAAATTTTTAAGCGAAGGTATAACGACGATTTGGATTGGATTGTTGTTGCAACTTTTAATGTTCATACTTGCAATTTGCAAGTTTTTTCCTGTAATAATTTAAGCTTACACCTAATTACTGAAATTCCAAGAATTTATTATATATTCTGTATCACAGTGTTTATATAGACATAGATTATAAATTTACTTTTAAATAATCTTATTTTTTGCTCAATAGTTAGAATAATTTCTAGCTTAAGAAACTAAGAGAAAACTTGAATGTTGATATTTTATTCAATCCTTTTTTTAAAAAAATTACTTTTCACCTTCGTTACAAGCCTTTTCGAGTCTGCCCATTTTTCAAAAGCGCAGACAAAGGTTGATCCTTATAATCGAAACCCATTTTTATGTTAAAATACCTTAATATAATTCTGGGTGTTGCAATTATTGTCATACATGTGGTTAAAACGAACATTGTTTGATACGAAATAAAATTGGAAAATCCTGGAAATTAAGTGTAATTCGCTATTAGAATTAAATATTTGTTAAACAGAAACGACAGTTTATTGCTAGATTTCAGCAGATGGCAAGCGGCATATTTGGGGTGGTTCAGAATAATAATGGATGAAGTCTAAATTTTATAAAATTGGAGTTTGACGTATATATGACTATTTGGGTAGATAAAACATATTTCTATATTGTGTGTTAATAACAGAAGAGTATCTCTAAAAAAATCCATAAATACCAATACTAGTATTGATTGGAGATCAAAGTTTGAAATCCTTCAGAATGTTAGTGGATCATGTTCATTTTGACAGCTTGTTCAGTCGTGTCAAGAGGTTGACTCTCGAGTGCTAAAAATGAGTTCAGGCGAAGATTTTAGTTTCCCAGTAGTCCAGAATACTTACCAGAAGAAGAAATTAGTGATGGAGAAGGAATTATTGATGGAATGATTATTTAAAGTATACTTTTGCTGCTAATAATCATCTTAGTTTTTACTTAAAAATCAGAGTTATATTTGGTGTATAAGTGGTCACGGAAGGCCTGGTCTGAACAATATTGATGGACTAGATCCATTATAATTCTGAACCACCCATGTAATTAAATTTATTTAATAAAATTTTCTTTATATTATAAAAAACTGAATTACCACAAAGAAAAAATACGTTTAAGTATGAATCATCATTTTTCAGACATTTTAAAATGAAAGATGTATACTATGAAAATTCCGTTTATCATTCTAAAACCTCAACATATTTATATGTACTAGCTGCGCAACACAAATATATATATTAGAATATTTTTATCTTACAATCACTCTCGTCAGATCGGTCAGCAAAATAACAAGGTTAAAAAAAATACACTCCAGAAGATCATCATCGCCGATACCTGTCCATCGAACCGCGATTCTGTCGGTTGATAAGTAACAAAACTGAACTAAGAGTAGTACTCGGTCCTGATATTATCTGACTAGGGATTATAGCGTAAATAGCAAAATGACCGGTAGCCGGTCATTGCTACGCGTGATAGGAACAATGCGTTAAGTTTCACAATAAATACTATCAATTGAGTAGTCATAACTATTTAAAAAGTATGCGTGACTTGACATATGACACTTCGATAAACCATGAAAATGAACTTAAGGATGTTGATTTACCATTATAAATAAATAACCATAACGTTTACTAAACATATGCATACAGAACATTGACAGGTTTTACTCCTAGTATGAGTTTATATATTTTATTCATTTTTAAGGTGGTGCGTAATATTTTACAGTAAATTTTCCGTGATTATTTAAGATTACAATTGACATTTTAATCTAATATATACAGTACAAATTACATTCATACTAACGTTCACCAAGGTGAAAGTGTTCATTAGTCTTCGTGTTGGTATTATTATTTGCAAATTACTTCTGTATTTTGTGATGAAGAATAAACAAGACCGTAGTTATGAAGAATATACAAATCTAAATATCTCAATATCTATATATCAGAAACTGATTAGGTGACGGTATTAAAAAAAATCTTCTTACTGTTATTGAAAATTTATAATTTTATTGTGAATTTCTATAACGCATTCGCAGGAACTCTTTGTAACTGGTTTGTGGTGAACGTAAAACAAAACATTATATTTATAATGAACACAATAATACAACAGAAGAATAAGAAGCAGAACCGATTACGCGGTTTGAATAAGTCAACACTCAAGCGGCGGTGGGGAGAGCCAAGTCCACGTGGTTTCCATCAGCGACACAATTTCAGTAGCTAACATGGTTTCAATCGGACCACATCAGGGTTTTGTCGCCCATGAATATTTTGAAAACATCTGATCTGTAATCGCGACGCAGAGTTTTTCGGCGACGGTTCAACATTCCGTGCAACAATGCCGTTTTTAAGGCGAACAAAATTTAGTCCTGGATTTGCGGTTGGATAATACTAGTAGCACACTAAGAACTATGTAAATGTCGCCCTCACACCTTCCCATTAGTGTAGAAGTTAACGCCATACCCCACGATATGTATGAACGGGCTGTCTAAAAAAATACTTCAGAGATCGTCTCAACAGTGTGCTGCTGCTAACGGACGCCTTATCGAGGACATTATTTTCAAAACTTAATGATTATAAATGGCATGTAGTGCTGCTAACTTCGAAAATAAAACATTTTTTACTTTATATACGCCAATTACTTTTTTATAACTACTTAAAACTGCCAAATCGGATTTGTCACACCCTGTACTTTGTTTTATTGTGGACTGACTAATGTTCACATAACTAGGCCTAACTAGAGATTCCAACTATTGAACATAATGAACTATCGAATAGTAAAACTAAAAATATTCGAATAGTTTCTGAAGTGTTAAAACGGAAGGAAAAAATAATTTTGAACACATTTAAACATTTAAAATAAATCACAAATGCAAATGCAATAAAATGTGCTTAATAATACGCAATAATGATCACATTCTTTGTGTGGTATTCTGCAAAACAAACGAAATACGTTGAAGGGCGATTTCCGATTTGTTATGATGTGCCCCTTCTATCTAGATACGAGTATATGATGACAAACTGCCATGCAGAAAATATAATATTAACCATAATATAAACCAGTTTTATCTATTAATTTGCAATAATTTCACTGAGGATTATTAATGCGAATATTATTCGAATAGTAGAAGAAGTCCGAATATATTCGATTGTTCGGATTAGAACCTCTACACCCAACTGTTCTTGTACGTTATTGATTGATAATGTGAGTGTTGGTTGCAATAACGATAAAATCAAAATGTTGTTGCTATATTTAGAACTACGGAGATTTGATTCTGGTACTAGATTAAAAATAAATGAATACCGATATTTCAACTACACCAAAAACCGATAAAAAAATCCATACTTCCATCGAATAAGTATCATTTGCGAGCGAATACGGACGCGGCGAGATAAGTTCAAAAATCACGCTCGCTGACAGAAAGGGGACGCAGAGATGGACACGTCGAGTTAATTTTAATTATTTTTTTTGGGGTCAATTTAAATCAGAATAATATTGTATAAAGCGGTCGACTTTTCTCACGGTTTCTAATATTATATTATTGTTACCACACGACTATACACGGGCAGCGAATATAACAGTTATTCCGGTGTCAATGCACTAGATATGTACTGTAGGTAACAGTAACATGAAAATTTTGCGTTTTATATCTGCTTTGCATGCAAAAAATATTCATTCAATTTAGTGAAAATAATTAACATTCGCGCTGAATTTTCTCAGTACGATGACCGCTTGATGAACGGATAACAAAGCAAGTATACATTCAAATATATGAGAATTTTGGTCTTCCAAAAAACACTTGTACATATGAATTTTTATTGTAATCAATTCTTCAGGACATCACGTTGCTCAACCATAAATAACCTGTCAAAAATAAAATACAATGACAAAAAAATTACTGAAGATTGTTATGATTGTGGCACAATTTATGCTGCTTTACATTTTTGACTATATCACCATTATGGGTGAATGGATAGCGCAACCGACTGACAAGCCGAGAATCTAGGATTCGTTCGAATCCCGTAGCTGACAAAAGTTGAACAAGTTTTTACATATACATTTGAAACCAGGATATGTACCAAATTGGTCGAGCTAATAACTCACATTGTGAAGATCCATATGCTTCGTTTCGGAGCGGACATGATTTATAAAAAAAGAAGAATATATAACATTGTCTAATATGATGGTAATTTAAGAAACGTATTTTGAACATTTTGTGATAAATGCGAAATAGTTGCGAAATATTTGAAATTCGAGAATAGACGCGACAAACACGAGATCCGTTCAATTTGTGGCCCGCAGCGTGCAGGCAAGTTAATTCAACAATTATATTTTAATATTAAACAAAATTATATCGTTACAACATATGTTGAATGATTCGCGTGGATTTTGAGCTGTCACAGTTTTGTCGCAGGAGTGCCTAATTGGAAATTGGAAAAACCAATGCAATATTCTTTATTGTACGGTTCATATGACCATGTCGTATGAACATATTGTCAATGGCTAAATTTATCAAATACTCGTAATATGGAAAGTATGAAAACTGGTGGAAGTTTTACAAACGAAAATACGTAATCATGTTTGATTGCTAAATATATTTGTAGTACTATGTTATTATAATATGCGAAAAAGAAAAAAGAAATACACTACATACTAGTAGAAACAAACTTCAAACATTTATATTATTCTTGGCAATACATCGCAATACAAGTACTATTAAAAACTTGTCTGTGAACACTGAAAAAGTTCGTTCAAGTAATAAATAATATAGGATTATTATACCGACACGTATCAAGTATTGAAAAAAAGAATAATGAATAAATATCTAATAATCGAACAGCAAAATGCGACACTTCAAGAAAAATTGATTTTTGTATTTTGCAAGTTTTATTTTACAAAATTTCAAATGTCACTTCGTAAGGAATGCTGTTCGTGACAAGTGAATGCTAATTTGAGTGTTGCTAATAATTATATACTCGCAAGTGTATGTGTGTGTGTGTTACGGGGAATATTCTTTGCAAATTAACGTTAGTCGAAATATGTTCGCATACATGATATGTTACGTACGTATTATTTATTAAGGTAGAATTATACCGAGATTTATTTAAATAGAGTGGAAATCACAATTTTTAACACAAAACAAAATTAGCTTAACACAAAGAGACGTCGCATCTGAGAAAAACGATATTATACTCCTATGTCGTCGCCATCGTTAGGCCAGTGGACAACGCGCATGCCTAGGAAGCGGGGGTTCACGGGTTCAAGACCCGTGCTGGTTGCAATTTTTTTCAGATGTTTATTCATCTGTATTATAGCCACGACACAAACCCGATACGGTTGAACTAATAGTTGAAAATTATTACTCGTAAGAAAACGCCCCACGTGCTTCGTTTCGGAGCGGATATGGTTAAAATAAAAGAATGTGTACTAGCTGTCGCAGTCGCTATATTATTTCCTATACATGAAGAAAGTTTCTTTTGACTAGATCAGTAGTCGGCAAACTGACTCGCGAGCCACACGCGGCTCTTCCACGAATGACGTGTATAAAATATATATTTTTTCAATTTTAAAATAATAGTACTTTAATATAATATTCAAACAGCTAATAAAATATACACTGAACGTGATATACGAGTATAAACTTTATATGTAACCTCTCTTATTAAAATATCTAAAACATCAGTGAGTTTATTAATGTCGTCGTGTTGTACGTATTAAACGATTTCCACTGTATTAAATGATTGACTAAACTATAAATTGAATTGTTTCATGCCTTGCAGGCTATATATAATAATTTGAAAAGCAATAAGGCCGCATGTATTTATTTATGATGTACTTATTTATTATTAACTAATGTTTACCTCAATGGCGTAGATACGAACATTCGCGCATTCAGTTCAGTAGACCACCTTTTTCATCTTTACAAAAATGAGAAGTCTATAATTCAGGGCGGGCCATCTCGCCAGTTGCAGATCGTTACACGACTTTATAAGGTCCCATGTTTTCCCCAACCCCCGGATTAAACTGATAATTCACCTAGAATATGAATCGTTAAAAATCCATGCCGTGTTACTATTTAAATATAATGGCTTTCCACCAATAATTGTCACAGTATACCAAAAAATAATTACATAGAAAGAAGCTTTCCGAAAATTCCTTCAATATTAAATTATCTAGAAGTGTCTTGAATATCTTGAAAGATTATTTTTGATACAAACCTCATGTTCTATCGATCGGCACTAATGCCACACTTACTGGACCAGTTTGACAACAAACCGTTTGTTTCGCTTCCTATCTCACGCCTTCAACATGTGGCGTTATTAGAAATTTCGCAAAACCATAAATACGAACAAACACAAAACAGAACTTGAAAATCGCAAACAGTTACAAGAAAAACTCCGCAACTGAAAACTAAAACCAGTCCTCATTGTATCATGTCAGCCCAAGCAATCCTAGAAAGGTGAACGCAGCACTGAGCAGTCATAACAAAAACCTTATTGGAGTGTTTGTCTATAAACAAAGTGGGTTAAACAGTGATAGGCAGCAGTGGCGTCGCGAAACGAGAACAAAATAACCCGCGACTAAAAATACTAAATAGGAAAATACCGCCAAATAGATTATCGGCATATACCTTAGCCTATTTGGCTTATATAAGTAAGATCCAGGTGATAATAGAAACACGAATGAGGTTTTGAATTTTTATCTTTATTCTATGTGTGGTGAAGTACACATTTTAATTCTTAAACTATAAGATATTTTCAGTGGTATTAGCTCCAAGGATGAGGAAAATAAAGATGGATCTACACAAACAAATTGATTATTAAGGAGTTCGTAATCTATTTATAGCAAATGAATACCAAAGGCACAAAATTCCTCTCAAAAAAGTCCGAATATGTACGATGACTATAACATTCGACTCTTAAAAAGAAAACTTTGAGAATCTTAAGGTACATAAATAAAAAAAAGGAAAATGTCGATATGTTTGTTAACCGCGATATCCGTCTCCGACAATACCGTGCAGTACATTGCAGTACTAACGACTGCTTTATTACAATATATTTAAAATGTATTCAATCTAGCAATAAATAATAAGCAGCATATTCTCGAGGTGATTTTTTATACTGTGTATAAAATATTTGCAAAACAAGACATCATCTTACACATATATAAACAAAATACCGATAACTACAAAATAAAACACTTAAAAAACTACTATGTATGTATTGTGTTATATATAATGCGACATTCATTCATGGAGATAAAATTACACCGTACTTGGGAGCAAAAAAACGAAGTAAATATTATTTCCTATAACCGAAAGATTTTACATTCTTCACGACGCCTAACTCAACGAGAAATCCGCATTTTACACAACATAATAATATTTCATTTAATTAATGTCTTGAACGCGAGCAGAATCAGGTGAGCGTGGTTGATGCAATGAACCTGGAACTACCAAAATTCTAACTAAAGAACCTCAGTACTGGTACTGATATGTGATAGGCGGGTAGCATCACGAGATATGTAGGAAGGTTATGTAAAATCTTAAACGTATGGGTGCAAATTTAAAGTGGATGGCACCAATCAAGTAGGCCCAGCTCCCGGCTAAGGAGCGTGGTACGTTCTGGCAGTCGGCGTTCTTGCACATAATCCATACATGTTTTTCTTCGTGACCCTCGGAGAAGTGAGTCAGCGAAATCCCGTGATAAATCAAATGAAGATGATTTAACGGCCTTTCCCGAGAATTGCAATTTAAATCGTTGTCTAACGAGTGCCCTCTTCATTCTAGTGGTTGAAAAGGTATTAAAATAGTCGTTCCAATGCCTGATGAAATTGATATTCTGCTAATTATGGCAGTAGTTATAATAATCTATACCGTTTTCAATTCTTTCAATTGCGATTTATTGATGTTTATGTGCTATATTTTGTTATTATTTAGAGAACTCTCGGCGAAGAACTGTGATATCATTAAATTAAAGTCGATTTTACGCGGTCAAGCAAACAAGAAATACTGTAAAAAAAATATTGTGAAGACAGCAATCAAGTCAGTACAGAAAAATAGCTAAATTGTACCCGTATTTAAAGTCAAGACAATCATCAAAATATTTTTTCACGGAATAAGATAGATTGACAAATATCACGAAATGTTTTTTTTTGTAACAATGTAATAAATTATGAACGTGCGGAAGGACACGCTACTGCGAGATAAGTCGGCGTAAGTGACTCGGAGAAAGAAGAAATAAGCGGGTCACAGTCACAAAAGAGTAACAAAGACTCGCCACTCGGAACGCGTGTTAACTTTCTACGACACGATTGTAGATTGGTGTAGGTGTTGAGCGTACTTTACTTCCTATTTGTAGTACACCGCGACCTTACTCGTTTCCGTTTAGTTCTATGTGGTGGGAAGGGGCGAAGAGATTTCAGAGTTTGTTCATCTTCAAACTTATCTCACAATATGTTGTAGAGCCTATTATATTTGACTATTCTACTCGTTTGGATTGGTGTACTAGAATGAAAATATCACTATCCTATAATAATTATAGTTGATATATTTTGCAGACCGAAGAATTAAAATCTAATCTTGTTATTTACTAACTACGCACTTAAACCAATTATTACAAAAAATAAGATTCTACATATTACAAAGCACGACGTTTTCTATGTCAAAATCCATATGATGATGGGCGTATATAATGTTTTTTTTAAATTATCAACCAACAATTACCTAATTATTCCATGCATTCACAACTATTAAACAAAAACAAAACGTATATAAACATTGTTTTTATTGGAGTATAAAGTATAAACCTTAAACTATTTTTCCACGTAATTTACACTATTATTCAGGCATTTGTCATAGCGGAACACACATTTTTGTATGCTCCTGTAATAGAATGTTCCCTCTTGTGATACAAACCATGTAGTAACAGCATTATTTACCTGGGCGGCCTGCACAACGTCTGAATAAAAAGGCGACAAATGGAATGGAGACACATTTCATCGCCAACAAAGACAAAACCCAAACAAACCATTACCACGTTCATTCATGACAATGCTCGCCCACAAGCATTCATACAGCGGACTCTTACAAGACTTCCGGTAGTCCAGACATAGCATTGAATGATTTACATTTGTTTCTCAGCCTAAAATCATTTCGTGCTGGTCAGCAGTTCTACGACGACGACGACGACGACGACAAGGTGAAGAATGCTCATACTACGCTGTTTACATAATAGGCAGGAGCGTTCTATGACAAGGCCATACAAAAACTTGTCCCCCACTATGACAAATGCCTAAACAATAGTGAAAATTACGCGGAAAATAGTTATGTGTTACGAGTGTATACGAGACAATGCAATAAAATTTTTGATGACATACGTTTTGTTTTTGTTTAATAGGCACACGAAACTTACTTTCTGGATAGCCCTCGTATCAATAGATTCATACTGCAATTTTATATGCTATTTAAATGAAAACACAATAAAATAAGATAAAACAATAGAAACATAAATGATTTTATTTAATTTATAATATGATTTCTTCTGATTTTTTTTATCAATATATCAACCCATTCCCGTTAGATAATCGGAAGGATAAAAATTACATTTTATAGGAGGTTTTCATCTAAGGTCCTAAGTTTATTTCAATAAATAAATTTAAAATTAAAAACGTGTCTATATTATTTTGTAACATAAGATACTGGGTTGATGAAAACTTGATACCGTGCGGATATTTATTTTGAACGGATTCCATAAAAAAAACGGAAATTGTCTTATTGCCGCTAACGATCTTCTGATGGGAATGGGTAGATATGTTCCCTAAATCAAAAATGCCAAATTATGCAAATCATTCTGAACTTACAATAATTCATTCAATATATACAAATACGAGTATATAAACAAACAAACGTATGGCACATATACAGTTATGTAGCATTTACATACAATTTCAATTTTATTCTGTCAGCTTACTCCTCCAAAACTTACAATGATTGACTATTTCAAGTAATAGAATATTCGAGTACATTTTACTTTAATATTATAAATCACCAATACTTAGGACACTGTCGCAATGGAGCGCTGAGCTTTCACAAGTTTCCAATGCGATGGCATAGCATTTTTATGACATTTTTATTACGTTTTTCGTAACGGAGGCTGTAAAAATATAACCTGTTGTTCCAAATAAAAAGACAATGGCTGCGGCAAAACTGGTAAAGTGAATTCTTATATGTCCGTCCGGGGTAGGAAGAATACAATAATATTAGCGAGATAGGGGTGGATTTATATGACGTTTGCACAATTCAATTAGACTTCATGCCTTTGTTGAATCTTTCAGTCAAATTTTACTTTGCTTTTCATGTTCTTTCGCTTTTTTAACTGAGGCAGTAATTTATCATGGCCAAATAAGCGAGGGTTGCGTGTCATCACAATGAACACGATTCCTGATTTTTTTCTTATGCGATTTTTTTTCGAGTATTGCTTCGTTAGCATAATATAATTCTTCACTAAGCGTGTGCCTCAATGAAAATGTTTAACTGTTTATCTCTTTAACGTCATATAATGGATACTAAAATCGTTTAAAATACACAAAAATGACATAGGGTAGGTATTTACGGTTATATACAATACTTATATTTAATTATATACACTTCATATTTTAATAATTAATTAAAAATATGATCAAATTGAAACGTTTTCATATTTACTTTTTTTTCTTTTAACCATATGCGCCCCGAAACTAAGATCACATAC
>JAPMAE010004840.1:1182-13757 GCA_036584705.1 Rhyacophila sp. 25_7
GTTACTGTTAAATACTTAATACTAACATATTTAGTAAAAATGATAAGAAAGATATTTTTTTCATTAAACAAAGATGAATGATAAAAATATCTTAAGGTATCATCTAATTGAGCTTTTATATATTGAGATACCGCTGTTTTTATAAAGTCCCTTTAAAGCTGCCACTTAGGCTTGATTAGATAATGTAAGAGAAGCTTGTTCCAAAGCTCATTTCAAATTAATAGTAAAAGTTTTTTTCGTGTAAAGAAAGATCCTGAAAAAATGAATTCACGTGTGCGGCCGTAACAAAGAAGTATAATCACAAAGATGAAAATAATTTTATTTCTATTCAGTGAGTGCTCTTAAAATATGCTTACGTCCATTATATTTTTACCTACCAACAAGTATGTTTTTATTGTGGTTATTTTCGACATATTCTAAGTGAATATCAACATATGTATTCTAGTTATTAGTTTATAAAATAATTTTTCTATTATATTTTTTGTAAGTTATGTATGTATGATTGTTGAATGAACTATAATTTAATGTGTATAACATAATTCATATTTTAAAAAGCTTTTAGTTCCAAATAATAAATTATATAAGTCAACTGAAAAAAATCCCTCACCGGTATGAGTCTGTAGGCAATTTAATAACAATATATTTATATACATAATTGTTAAAATGTAAAATACAAAAATCTACTTTAAAGAATAGTCCGATGTTTTATGTAGTTTAATAGGCTAAAACAACTAAAGAAATAAATTAGAATAATTGGCTAATTTATGTTTACCTAATTTGACAGTAAAAGTTAAATTTGTAAAAATATTTTACTTTTAAGTTTAACATTGATATATATATTTATTATACTTTTTGCAAAAAGCAGATATTGTAAACTTTATGTGTTGCTCGTAATTTGACACATATATAAATAAGAAATTCAGTTAAATGTACCTTTATAAAAACTTAACATCACTAACACGATGTAAATTTAATGATTTTAAATATATCTTTATGAACAAAATGATTATTTTTTTTATATGTATAGTGACCATTTAAATATACTTGAAGTTAAAACTGATATAAAAATATAAACAAGTAAAACTGCTTAAAATTTGCAATAAATTATTAAAATATAAATTTACAATATATGTTAATATTTTTGTTTAAATTTTGAAAAATATATATTATAAATACGTTGTGTATTGCATTATTATTAAAATAACACAATATTTATTTTACATACACTAAAAATATAGCAGTTTTAAAATAAAATACTATGAAACCAAGAATACGTAAAGAAATAGAAGGAAATGCAATTTAAATGCGAATATTAAAGATAAATATGTTTTATCTTATTTGTTTCTTGATCTATACTTTTAATGCATAAGTTATGCTAATACTTAATAACCCATCGATAAAAAAAGTTCTTCAGTTACTCTCTACTCTAAATGAATTTGAATGTTCATTTTTAATTCCAATTTCGAAAGATAACATATCATTAATAGTATATTATGGAAGTTTTTATATATTGGAAAATATAATCTTGTTCTTAAATCATCTTATGCAAACATCAGCGTCTCCATATTACTTTCTTGTCTAAATTGTCATTTTGATGGTATGTCATAATGGACAAAGAAAACAATATAGCAGATGATTAAAAAATAACATTTTGATTGTAAGATGAAGTCTGACTGAAAGATTGAATAACATTCTATTTGCGAAACGAAGAAATAATATCCAATGATATGAATTTAATCCAAAAATATTATCTCAATATTGATTCATTCATTTGAAAATGAAAAAACTTTTTGAATTTAAAACACACAATTGTCTCTAAAAAGTCACTCAATTATAAAATATTTAAATGCTTTGCGAAAACTTTTTAAATTCAAAATCTGTGTAGACTTTTTATTTGAATTGTGTTATTTCTTTTAATTTAATTGTCGCTTGTAATTTGACAGATTTGAAAGTTTTTGAGATATTTTCTAAAAATCTACTGTAAAGTTTGACTAATATATAAAAAAACCTAAACTTAATTTTATTATGTATCGTTATCTTAATTGATATAAAAATATATTTTTTAAATATTGTATTTTGTATAAGTAAATAAAAATAAAAACATATTTTTTAATCCAAAACAATAAATATCTTCTGATCATTTACAGATTAAATTAATTTTAAACACAAGATTTATCTATAGTGGTAGTAAAATGACAAAAAGTATTTAAAAGATATTGTATTTTTATCTTTACAGTGATAACTTGAATTTATCAATCATTATTTTTCAGTGAGCCAATTATCTTTTACAAATAAATATGTTTTTTTGCCATTGTTTATTAAAATGTTTGAATAAATTATAATACTCGTACGTCATGTACTTCTAACATGATAAGAAATGTACATGAAAAGTTTAAGATTTTTTTTATTTATATTTAAAAATCAAAAAACTTGCGTTTAAAATGTTAATCGTTCGGATCATTGGTCAGACACTTCCCAAAAAAAAAAGTCAGTTAAAATGTTTTACTTTATTCCAGTTCTCAAATTATTTCAATATGTCACGAATATAAAAGATAATGCCAATAATCTAGTAAATATCTAACCAAAATTTGAATGTTCTCTTGTTTATTACAAAGATATTTCTAAACGTCTTACTGATGAACCAAACACTGCAACTTGTGTTATTTTTGTATCACTAATTATTCAAAATTTAATCGTCATCTATTAATAATATTCGATTTAAGGTCACCATTGGAACATTGGTTTTATTAAAATCTCAAAACTAGTTATCTGGAGATGTCTGAGTAACAAACTGAACGATCGATATTTAAAATTAATACTTAAACGCAAAAATATAAGCTGAGAACTAATGATTACTACAATTAAAAATATATTAAAAAATGTATTTATCAATAATATCTGATTTATGATAACGATTCGAAATGCCAGTATCTCAAAACTAGTTGTTTGGAGATGTCTGACTAATAAACTAGACGATTAATATTTAAATCAATCGTTGGCCATAACACGACAAAGTATCCACCAGTTGATTTTGGGTTCATGTATTGAGGTCTCGTAGATGTAAAAATTGTACAGATGCCTTTCACTATTTTTTATAAACTAATATATAAATTAAATTAATTAATAAGCTAGTAATTGACAATTGTTACTTATAAAACATGTCTCAAAGCAATATTAAGTTTATGAAAAATTGTTATATGCTTTTTTGAATACGTTTCAATTTTTTTATTTAGTTAGTGTAATAATTTAGTTTAATGTGGTTTTGGTATATTAAATTCTATACCATAAATAGATGAAATATATATAAAAAAGAATATTTTTTTTTACATACATTCTATATAAACACAATGTTTACGGCTATGTTTTTTGAATAAATGTGACCTGCCGATTAGAATGCAATTTCACATTGATTACTCCACCTAAAGTTGTCATTAAACATTAAATTATAGAGCGCATATCAATAAAATATAATAAAACATGTGTTTTTTATAAATGAAGTCCCACATAACTAAAATGCACAGCAATGTGCACACCGTCAATGCTGTGTTAATGCAACTTACAGATTATTTTTTTATGCGAAATACTTGTAAAAATTTTGTAATTGTTTAATTTTTTTTTCATAAATCTTTAGTTTACTAGCAAAAGACGTTAAGTCGAAAAATTACCGTTTTGGTGTAATAATGCAGTTTGATAGATTTTTGCACGCTTTATCATCTGGTAAAACAGTCTTAGCCATATTCCTTGTACTTTTTCTATAATAATAAAATGTCACTACCTATTAATTTGATATTTACTATTTTATTACTGGCAAAATACATTAAACCGACTAAAGAGTATTTGGCTGATCAGAATAAAAGTTTATCGGTATATTATAACTCTGAAAAAACTTAAAGTCTCAGTTACTTTAACTAAATCGTTAATGAACTTTAAATTTAAAAAAACAATTTTCTCAAAACAATCTTTTTTGACTTAACGCTTTCTGCCAGTATATCGTCGATATATAACATGATAATATTTAAATTTTAAGTATTGTAAAACATAATTAATATGTGAGTACCTGGCGTTAGTATTATTATATAAAATTAATCGTAATCTTACAACGCCGTTGGTAAAGAATTTAAGCAAAGGATTATTCTTATTGCAGATGTTACCGACGGATTTGACTGTGAAAGATAAATTTTCCTAAGAAACACAGAAAAATATAATTTTACAAAAAATTCAGTAAGATTATGGAAAATTATAAAATTACGTTTACCAACGGTTTTTCATAGCGCCGCCGGGTACAGAGTGTCGACGAGCCAGCCGTTGGGAATTACTGATTAAACATGTGATTTAATTACCATGTCTTAGAGATTTAACAATGTTTTAATTGAAGAAATACGCTAATATAATTTTCTGAAAATAAAGTTATAAAACTGTACGAAAATATTACTTTTGTATAGGAAATTGGATTACTGTTTAACGATCTCGTCCCAAAATAAGTCAACGTGAGAAAATGTCTTTACAAAATTAACGATTGGATTCATCCATAAGATGCGTAGTATTTTATTACTTGAAGGGCATAAAATTGGATGGCATATTTCGAAATTAAATATTTTATAGATTATTTATTTTAGCTGATACAGGTATGTGAGTCAAATTTATGACATACAACGATTACACACATTTGCAATATTATATTTAAATTTAATGTACAATTTATGTTTAACCTTATCAGAATCAGCAAATAAAGTCAGATTTGTTAAAAATAAAACATAAATTACAAATATTATTGGGAAACTCAATTTCATATTACCAATAACTTATAGAGATTAAAATATAATTCATGTACTAAAAATGAAGAAGAACTAATTACAAACCGTACATTAATAATATTGTTTAAATGTTTTTTTTATACCATGATTTTACTTGTATGTTAAAAAAATAAAATAATTCGATATAATATCTGAAAATAGCTTTACAATAATAATATGAAATTTTTTATACTTCTAATTAAAAACGTATTTTGGATAAAAAAAACTTTATTTAAAAGAAACAGTTGAGTTTATCATGAACTAAATATAAAATGATTACACAATTGTGTATACATCAATTGAAAATATTCAAAAATAATAATCACAATTTTGTCTGTGATTGTTTTTTAAATTTAGTGTCAATTGTCATGTCTTAACAGACAACGCTAGTCTGGATTAAAAAAAAATATTTTGTTGAAATTAGAATTATATATACAATCGTATTTCATCATTAAAATAACTTTTCGTCAGTAATTAAGTGTAATTACGTTAAGTCAAGGTTAAGTTAGAGAATAACTAAAGTTTTGACTTCTTTCAGTAGTACTGAGTAGAAATGACATAAGTACTTTTGAAATGTTTGCCATTTGATTTTGAAATGTAAAAACATAATTATTAAACCCTTCCTCAATCCATCAAAAAAGATTGATTGGGTTTTATCATATTCTCATGACAATATAGATTTGATTGAACTGTTTGATAAAAGTTTTTTCAATTTCTGCAAAATCTAGTATACTGTTAAATTTATATCGTGGCTTTCTAAAAATATTGAAATATAAACATTTAGGTATTTATAAAAAATAATGAGACAATTATCAGTTTGTGGAGAATAAAGTAAAGAGAATATTTATATAACAAAGTAAAATTTAAAAAAATGTTTTAATTATTGATGAAATATTAAAACCAAAAATGAAATTACATATATATAGCGATGGCTTAATATTATTATTCTGTAAGTTATTTTTAACAAATTTTACAAGAAACTAAGCAACAGAATATTTTTAAATACATATTTTACATTTTATTCCTTCTTTACGCGATATTAACACTAGGCCATGGATATAATATTAACAGTATTTCTTTTAGGTTTTACCCAAAATATCAAAACTAACAACCTTGATAAATACAGTAAGATTTATTAGATAAATTTATTCTACTATATTTTTGATAAAATAACTAAGATTTTTAAACTTTTGCCAACCTGATAAAATGTATTTTATATGCTGCATATTGGTGTCTTATTTTTCCACATGTATATATAAAAAAATATTGCAGTTACAATTATTAAATTGTTTTCTGACTAATATATCTCACTATTTCATTCATTGTATTTTGTTTATATAAACTTAATATTTTTTTTTTATAAAAAGTATTATTGTGAAAACGAAATAACGGTTTCTTACCTTATCATTTTGTCGAGTGTGACTGTCTTCTAATCACGTTTCAGTAAAAACTTCTCACAAATTAAAGTTTTGCAATTAATTGCGACTTTTTGGGTAGCTTACTTTTAATGAAATTGTTTTGAATTCTTTATTGTAGATAGCGGAATAAAACTTATATTTCTGGAAGAGTTTCAATTTACAGTTATTTTATTTGATGGTTGGAACAATTATTATTTTTATGCAAGTTTATTGTAAAAAACTTGAATAATGAAATAATAACTAAATTGATAAATATTCTTTTACTCTAGCAACATCGATTTTTTTGAGATGGAATTATAAAAAAATATACAAGCATTGAACTGCTATTTGACGCGTTTATTAAAAACAAAAGACCTGCCAAATAATATTTGAAACTTTTAACATATTGACAGTGTGACTAAAAAATTTAATATTTGACAAATAATTATACTTTATCATCAAAGCGCGCTTCGTATACAGATAAACTTTTTTTTTTGCAAAAGAAGAGCGTTTGAAAATCGTTTTTTTATTATTTAGTCACAAGTTAGTATCTGCGGTGGTTGTTTCGTGCAGGCGGCCTGCATTCGCGGCTGGCTGGGGCGGAATTGCGCGAAGGCTTCGCGTGGACGCCTTTATAAAGCGGCAACAGGCGTGACGTCATGGCACCGCGACGTCGTTTGTGGGCGTCGATCTGAGAGCAGAGAAGATAGACACTTGTTGGATACTATTCGGGAAAGCCCCTATATCACTCACATCAGTTTTGGTTACGTGGATTCCTTAAAATGAGCTTGCACATTATATATTGGAAGTATGAGTATAGATTGGGGACGCCGAATACTTTCTTCATTTCTTCTATTTTTTAATAAAATTTATTGCTAAGGAGACATTATATGCATAGTAAATTCACTATATTTAATTGATTTATTAAATAAAAAAATATTATTGATATTCACTAGTTAAATAAATTATTAAATTTCCAAAAATATTATTTGATATAACGCTAAAACGTTTTTATTTTCAACTTTAAAAAATTCTCTCTGTATTAATTAGATAAATACGGCCATAAAGCGATATAATTTGGTTACTATTAAACTAAAGTTTATATCTTATAAAGCATAGTGAGTAGATATTGCATCCAACTGACGAGCCAAGGGCTGCAAGTTTGAATTTTGTAGCTAGAAATAATTACACAAACTTTTTTTCATATGCATTTAGTTCCAGAACATATGTCAAATTGGTTTAAATAAAAATTGACAATTATTACTTATAAAAAATTTATCAAGATAATTTTCACATTTTGAAGATCATCATGCTCCTTTTCAGAGTGAATAAGCTTAGAAAAAAATAAAGCTTGGCTTAAACAACAATACTCAATTACAGTGTATTAATCTATTTTAAATTTTCATAGGTACAATAGAAATCTTTTATATAGAAAAATGCTAAATATGAACAATTGGTCAATATTGAAAAATATATTTATCCTGAAAGAATAATATGTAAATTCAAATGTTTATTTTTCTTTTTCATGAAAACGATTTGCGTATTTAAGATATACGCAGATATTTAGATTTTATATTAGAATTGTAAACGAGTCAAACAAAAAATATTTTCAAATAATAATTTTTGGATTTTTTTTGGAAAATTAAAGAAATTTTCATTCAACAAGAAACGTGATAATTGTTTAAGAATCTAGTAAGAGAAAGCACCATAATTTATCCTTTTAATTCAGGCTTGGTAATCATGTCAGACATTAAAATTTATTTTGTATATAAAATTTTAAATTCGTTTAATTATTTTCCAATGGTTTTTTTTCTATTAATCAATTTGATTTTTAAAAAAATAATGCGTATCATTATCAAATCTTTTTTAATCAATATATTCTTGAATTAAGCGAATTAATTATGATATCAATTATAACTTTCTTTTCTACAACATATTTTATTGAGTACATTAATATATATTTGATAAAACGATTAAAAATACTAAGTGTTAATAAGTTGTATGGAACGTTGTCATATGCGTAATTTGCCATCTTGATAATTATGTTACTCGGTTATTTTTACATTAATAACATTAATAGGTTTTTTTTTTTATTTTAATACCAAAAATACGAGTGTCTCTCCATGTGAATTTACGTTAAACAATTATCAACGTATCCTGCCAAACTATTTTGATTACATACTTATTCCATTTAGAATATTTCCGTTGATGTGAGTATGATTGTCTGTGACTAGTCTATATCTTATGTGTACGTGTAATAGACATAAAACGGAGTGTAAGAACTTTCAAAAACAATGAAAGTACATTGGAATATATTTGAACCATATTCCATTTGAAACAAACATCACAAGTAATTGCCTTATAGTAGAGCTTTTCAAACTAAAATTTGTGGTTTTGAGAGTTAGCCTGATATTTTATTATTGAAAATGGCATGTTATTTAAATATTTAAAAAAATATCAAATATTATTTTAGTTCAACGTAGTAATAATATTTGAAAGTAGCTTTTTTCACTAAGTAAAAATCAAAGTCTATTAAAAACTGATGATAATATTGACTCTAAAAAAACAGTTAATTGATAATATTTTCATGATTATTAAAATATTTATAAGATTTTTTATAAAACATTTTCACATTTAGTAACATAGACGATGGAAGATAATTAAATTTGTATTAAAATAATCTCAGATCATTAATTTATCGTATTAATTTACTATAATTACGTTCTAAATAAATTCAAAAATATATTTTGTACATAAAAATAATTGAGTGTAACATATAAGTTATTTAAGTACTAAGAGTTTTTTTATGACAAAAAAACTGCGCGCAAAAGCGTTATTTTATAATTTAATCAAATAAATATGCAATTAAAGAAACATAATTTTGTATATCAAAATAATATATTTTTATTCATAAAAAAAGTTAATTTACAAATAAATCAACATTAGAGTGTCTCGTGTCTTTGCTTTAAAAATTTTTGAATATATATAATATTTAAAGTATAAAAGATTGTTGATTTTCAAGATCAATGTTCAATATCCGGTGTGCCGTATTTATGTATCCCAATTTTAATATGTGTTTGTAGTATAAAATACTGAATTTACTTTACAGTTGATCCTCCAGATCAGTGCCTCCAATTTGTGTGGCATATTTGTAATTTTAGTTAGTTAAATTGTCTATTATATCACAAATGTTGCTGGTAGCTATGTTTTATAATTAAAAAAATTGCATATAAAATTGGTAACTAATAACCTTCGTTAACCAGAAAAATTGTTTATCCATAATTTTTTTTTAAGAAAATATGTTTGTAGAACTTAATAAAAATAAAAGATTTTGTTCTGTAAGATTGGGATTTCTTTAAAAGACCACACTTCAACACTTAAGATGGAGATTTGCTTTAATACTATGTAGTTAAAATAATGTTTATTAAAATTTGAACTATGCAAATTTTCTTGGGTTGCGTACTTTAAATTGATTGGTAACAATTTAATCAATAAAATTATATATATCGACAGTGTTTATGCAAAAGAGATAAGCCTCACAAAAAAAATTTACGAGAGGCACAGAAGACGTTTTTTAATAATTTTTAGTCAAAGTTATATTAACACAAGCTTAAAGTGCGAAATGAGCATTAAATTGGTATTTTATTTTCGTGATCTGATAATTCAAAAAGTCATTAAATAAAAATCAATAAAATTGAGACTTAACGCTTTTTTTTCCAAACAAACTTAGTAGTCTGTTTTTTTTCAAACTCTAAAGCTGAATTTTGATAATAATTTGGCATTTCTTGCATAATTTATTTTAACAAAACTTGTATTTAGTTGTGTAAATTATGATTTTTAAATAAAAACAGTTTTAAAAAAATGAAGGTTAAGTTTTCTTACTTAAACTGGGTCAATATGGAATGAAATCACTGTCTTATAAAGTGACTTACTATTTTTGTGATTTAAAAAAAATGTTTTATTGTAGGAAAAAATATATAATATTTAATGTTTTATTTTTATATTACAATAAATATGTCACAAAAAGTTGTCAATGACATAAAAAATAAACAAAATGATCCAGAAATCGTAAATCTACTAATTTAATAATATAAAAATATTGTAATAAAATCAATATGTAGTTAGTCAATACTATGCTTTGGATCATTTATTATTACGGTACTATAAATTTTGAGAATACATATTAATTTAGGGAAAAAACTGTAATAGATAAACGTTGTACAGTTAGTTTGATTACATTGTTGGAATCCATTGGAATAATGATTGTCATATTTGCTAATTGCTATATAAAATTTTCATACTTCTAAATTATTATTTATTGTAAAATGTATGCAATACTAAGTTGTATAGAACTTAATTAAATAAGAAACTCTAGTGTAGAAAACAATATGAAATAAAAATAAAAAATAATAAAATTTTTGTTTTAATGATTCCTTTTGTAGAGTCAAACGTATTGTTTAAATAAATTAAAACAACAAAACCTCATTTCAATGAAGTTAACGTTTCGGTGTCTTATAAGCAGTAGATATGTTTAGTATATGTTAATATTATTTATTGACAACTTCGTTAACTCGTCAGCTTCTTAGGTGGACAGCGCATCTAATTCGCAAGCCGAGGGTCTAAGGTTGAAAAATTGTACACGTTTTTTTCATTTGCATTTAAAACCAAGACACGGACCAAATTGAGCTCATTACCGACAATTATTATTACTCGTAAAAAATGTTGAAACAATTTACGTGGTGTGAAAGATTCATATGCTTCGTTTCAGAGAGGATGTGACTAAAAGAAAAAAGAATATTGTTTAGTATCTTTAATATGGGTGAGCAGACTTTTTACAATATAATCATATATATTTATTCGGTAAAATTAAACTCCAGTATCGAAATAATTATAATAAACAACAATATGTATATATATATTTATATTCATCTCCAAAAAATATGTTTTTGGAAACCAGTTTACTTAAAAGATTGGTTTCATATGATAAATATTTTATTCTGATAAATTTAGTTATGAATAAGGTTTATTGATACATATTATCGCTATACTGCCAATATTTTTAAGAAAATGTAACGAATATGTTAAAAACCGTTCATTAGATTGAATTTACGAAGATAATAGAAAGAATACTGAAAAAAGTGCAAATCATAATGAACACAGCAAATATAAATGAATATGTAATGAAACATTTAAATAATCATTGATTGATTAATAATAAAAATAAATGAAAAGCATATTATACATCAACTTCCTCAATATTATTTTAAAGTTTAAAATATTATATTTTATTAAGTCAATATCATATATTTTTATCAAAAAAGAATATAAATTATAGAAAAAATGAAATTTCAGTAAAACGACATATTTTTATGGTCCCACGAATTTCTCTATGGTGAAGTAAATCTGTATATAAATATATTGCTTATTTAAATGTTCTTTATTTTTAACGATCGTTTTTATTAATATTAGTGTCTTATGTTTTTAAAACTTATAATTGAAATTATATTATTGTATATATATGTGTGTGTGTGTAGAATGGTGTCCAATTAACTTTACGTTATATTAAGTTGTATTATTTTCGGAAAAATAAAATCTTATACCAAAAACGGAATTGAAATAAACTTTTCATTTAGTTTTTGTGGAAATAAATATTCCAACTCATCTTATGAGGCGGCTCCATATTCAAGTGTAAACTTTATGAAGGTGCTAACATATGGAATGAAATTTTCAAACCATAAGGCATGTAGAATGTGCGTCATAAAGTCGCAATCTGAAAAATAGCTGTGGAAAAAAGTAAGGAAATATCTCAAAATTCTATACAAGTAATGAGGTTTTATAAGTATTTTTAGGTGTCTACCCACTTAAAGTAAATTTAGCTTTATTTTTTAAATTTAATATTAATAATATTTTTTTACTCAGCGAAAGGTGATAACTGTTAAATATTAATCGATTTTTTTTTATACTTTTAATTTTATACTTTTAGATAAATACCTCTAAAAGCCTATTAGATTAAACGTATCATAAACACACTTTTTAATCAATTTGATGCTAAGGATTTTAATATAATTTATTATTAATTAAATTCCAAATTTTATAAAAAGTGAAATATATAAATAACTAAAATTTAAATATAAAATACTAACACTATTTTCGAAAAGAAAAAAGAATTTTTAAATTTTGACTCAAAATTAGATATAATTATTATTGTAAAGCTAGATATATTTTTAACATTAAAACTTTATGCAAAAAATAAACAACAGTTAGATTAATTCTGCTGAAAATGATGTTAAAAAAATGAAAATATTGAATGTTTATTATGTACACCATTAGATATATCGTCGTCATACAAGAGAAAGTGACCAAGTGACAAAGTGTAAAATGTTCA
>JAPMAE010004852.1:0-13750 GCA_036584705.1 Rhyacophila sp. 25_7
CTCCCATAAGACATGCTCAGCAGTCTGGTAGTCGTGACCGCATTTACAGTTTGGCCGCAAATTTGCCATGACCACTCAGAAACTGTCTGTTATAATGAGTGGGTGTGAGTCTTTTCACCTCGTACCTCCATTTCATTATCCGTTCATATATATATGCAGTCAAATATTGATTTACTTTTATTTGAAGAACGTTTTACATTTTATACACATTTAAGTATTTTTATACTAATCAATAATCAGACTCGCCGTCAATACAAAATCGACTTACCACTGAGTTTCAGACATGTAAGCAGTCAATTAGCATACTTAACCAATATAAATAATTATTAAAAATGCGAGAATGAGTCAAGAATTGTCCAAACTGTCACTTTTTACTTGGGAGGGAAACTACGCTATGTCACTTTTTTGGCAAAATTGAGATATAGAATTGAGACACAGTGTAATATATCTTGCGATGATCTTTCCAGTGATATACTCATTATCGAAGTAACCCTACTAGAAAAGAACATAATAAAATGAATATTACACTATGTTATCCGAGAGAAGCAACACTAAAATGACTTTGAACAGTTATAGTGAAAAAGTGGAATTTTTGACATTCCCAGGTATAATGTATTCATCAGTATTCAATGATCTTTTTCTCTTTAAAAAAAAATTTGTTCATATGTAAACAAATGTTTATATTTTTTCATTATTTAAGGCTGATCTGCCATACACAAATTCACTTCTATCATTATTCGTTCATTATAGACGAATCTTTGTCTTTACAGCTTTGTATTCAAGAAATAAAATAACCAAAGTTTGATAGAATAATATCACTTTATTAATATCTGAAAACAAAATTTCTGCAGTATTAACAGTGTGAACATAAGTATGCGGACTTGCATTGATCTGTAGGACTACAGTCTTTTGGTAGCCCTCATCTGCATTTAATCTGACGATATTTGTATCAGGTCCTTTTTGACTATCTGACTTTCATTAGCACTTTTGATTATTTAAACTTGTATCTAATCAATGAACACACACACTTATATTTCATTAAATAGAGAAATAATACTTTGCATTCTTATGTAAATTCATAATAACTTTTATCCAAAATTTACCGACTCCGACTACAACTTTGAATTTATCCTAGTCTCCGACTCCGATTTATATTTTATTTTATAATTTTTTTTAACCATATACGGTCCGAAACGAAACATATGGATCTTCAAAATGAGAAAATTGTTGTGACAGTTTTTTTTCGATTAATAATTGTCAATTATTAGCTCAACCGTTTCGGGTTCGTGTCCTGGCCATAATAGAAATGAATAAACATTTGAAAATTTTTGTATTCAGCACGGGCCTCTAGTCGCGACTCTCAGGTTGTGAGTCGGATGCCAATACCCACTACCTACGAGGGTGATAAAATTTTATAATTTTCAACGTTTATAATATTAGTTACAAAAGCTATATAATATTATTTCACGATAGAACACATAAATGCAACCGCCAAACAATGACTGAAGAAAAAGCATTGAACACGTAAGAAAGATATAAAAAAAAAAAAAACAATGGTTTCGAGAAACTGTCTAACATAATGTGGTCCCAGAATTTTGAATCATATAAATTTGTTGACATTTGACACATGCCGTAATGTTATTCTATAAAGAAAATAAAAAAGTAGTTGGTCGATTTTTTCTGACTCCTACTCTGACTTGTTACAGCCTTGCTTTTATCAGTTAATAATTGTAAATATAGCATGTAATCAAATTTGAAATAAATGTTTCCTTAAAAACGTATTTTTATTTAAAATTTTCTTGCCATTGTCTCTACAAACCCAATGCACAATGCGTCAAAGAGGGTAGAAAAAAAACTATAAAAAAAACTCCACCCTTCATTCAGAATATATGAAATTTTCTCAATTTTCATTTAAATCTCTCGGGAAGTCACGCCCTTGTCTCTTTTTGTTAGGTTTTAAGACCGCATAGCTCGTTTTGCACCATACGGAAACAAAATTATTTCAGTTGGCACTTCACAAAATGAGCTCTATTCGAGCATTCAGTAGAGGTCGGAGTGGCATGGTGCATTTTTTAAAACCATTCCGTGGGGTGCTAGAATTCCAAAACAGAACAGTAATGTAAAAGTACAGAAACGCATCGAAAAGAGATGTTATTCGGTGCGTGCATATATTATTTTGATAGTGTTGTTAAATTTTCTTAAGGCATCGACCATTGTATATAGTTTTCGAAAATTCTTCTTAACTTGTAATATTCTCTCATATATATAAAAAGTGTTTCTTTTTAAGCTTTAATATGCCAAATTTTCTTTTAATGTACTCGTATTTATAGGCCACCACCGCAAGATATATTTTACCAGTTGCTGTTTGATATAGCAAATTTTTTAAATGAGATGTTGAAATAAATTATTTTTTATCAGATACGAGTACATTTTAAAAAACAATATTTTCTGGCAATTGAAATGAATGGTTTACTTTAGTGATCTGAGTTAAAAAAGGAGATCACTTCATTTCAAAGCGATTAATTGGTTTGAGGTGTTCCGGAAAAAATGGAGAATTTTCAAACATTATAATACGATTAAACGTAATACACCTCGTTTACAATAAATAAATGAACTCAGAATTGCAGTTAAAGTTTTAATTTTTAAAATACCGTGCAAATAATAACATTTTAAGTGTTTCATATTTAACATGTGTTGCAGTTTTTTTTTTATATATCTTAAGGCTTATCTGACTAATGTATTGCATATTGATGGCGCTGTTCTGTGGTGACGTATCATGACACCTTATGAAGCCTCAGAATTCCCATTTACTGAGGTTCGAAAACAAATGCCTGCGACGAATTCAGAGAGCGCGGTGGTATGACTATCACGAAATGAAGTGATATGGTAACGGACCATGAAATCTCTCATTACATTCAAAATGAAGATGAAACGATAGATTTAGCTTGGCTTTGTGCTGTAAATGCCTGAATTCCATCTCAACCACGTATGCCTCTTCTTCAAGTAAACCGGATTCCGTCGTCTCAAGAGGTACGCTGAATACCATACACCGGGTGTATCTGGCAGAGTTACGGGACGCTGGAATGACATGAGAGGATTCAATAAAACAGGCCAGCAACAAGGACTCGCGTAAGCAACATTTAGGGGTGTCATAGTTTAAAAATGTATTTCCAAGTATTAATGATGCTGTATTGATCCTTCCTAAAATTACTTTAGTATTAGTATTTGTCGTCCTCATAGGTAAGGGGATAGTGACATCTGACTCATGAGCCGAGGGTCACGGGTTCGAGGCACGCGTTGGTTTCAAAATTTACAAATATTTATTCATTTGCATTGTAGCCAGGACACTAATTCAAAATGGTTGAGCTAATAATTGTCGATTATTACTCGTAAAAAACTGTCAAAACAATCTTTACATAAGAGAGATCCATATACATTGTTTCGGAGTTGACATGGTTAAGAAAATTAGCAAAGTTGAAGAAGAAAGGCATCAATAAAGCTCACATTTAACCTTTTATTATCAGTTGAGAATGTGAAAAGACGAGAACTGTCTTGATTTTTTTTAAATACAGCTGTATAAAAATATACACAAACTATGGTATTGTTTAAGAATGTTTATTTATTATTATTTATTTACAAAATGGCTACCAAGTATATACGACATAGTATACGTATATGGAACGTCACGCTGTCGTTATGCTATAAATTGATTAAGTACTTTGTTGAACCGATCGCCGAGTGGCCATCACGTCGATTGTTAATGTTTTCGCTTTGTTTATCCGGTCTACGAGACTTCTCAGGCCATCGAAGGTGTCATATTCTATTGTTCGTCGGGAATTATTGAGAGACCTTCCACCCATACCTCTGATGAGTAATATGTACCGCTGAGTCGACACGCGCACTCCATTGTGGCCTAACCTCTGACCGATATTGTTACAGGTAGGAAATGACCACTGGAGGTCGAGAAAGCGAACTAACCAATTACCAAAGTGACAAGTTTCTTTATGTAGTCAGTGCTATGCTTTATAATACAAATATTTAAAAAAACAATTAATAAATACTTTTTAGATAATTTTTAGATACAATTTTACACTAATTAATTGTTTTAGCGCACAAAATTGATCTTTTAAAAGAGATTGGCAAAATATCTTAAAAATTACTTTACATATTTTTTAATTGTAATTGCCTTGACAGATTTTTGACAGCTAATAATTGAGGGGTGTGGTTTAAAATATTGGTAACCCGTACCTAGGTAAAATTTCATTTTATTCGATTTTTAACCTGCGTATTACCCATTTTACACATCCTCATACGATTTTTTTTTTGAAAAATCCATTAGTACCTAAAAATTATTCTAGGAAACACGAAATTTTCAAATACGATTATTACAAAACTATCTCATTGTGGGTTACCAAGTTTTTACATCACACTTCTCAATTTTTAGTTATTAATGCAACCAATTTGATCCAGAATTCACCTTAATGCATGATGAAAAATGATTCAACCCGTCAATATACGGAAATGAACTTATTTCGTGCTTATTTTGAACCATATCCGGTCCGAAACGGAGCATATGGATCTTTATAATAGGAAGATTATTTTGATATGCTTGAAGGAGCCATCACTGTACCGCCAGTACTCACAACAACGATTATACGCGGTCGTCTTCCTGAGGCTTCACGAAAGAAGCAGTATTTTATTTCCACATTTTTATTTTAAACCTCCCCGTAGCAAAGTCGCACGGGATGGTATCACCATGCACAGTGTGCTAGAAGAAAGGATTTTAGAATAAGTAATAAGGAAAAAATAAAAATTGAGATTGTTTTGATAGTTTTTTTACTAGTAATAGTGTTCAATTCAAACTCTGGGCCATGTTCCGGTTTCAAATGCAATATATTAATAGTCGCGAAATAAAATATTGTAGATAGTCATCAAATCTTTTAATTATAATCATTGTATTAAAATTTTTGACAACAACAATTATATATTGCTATTTTTTCTGCTGTTGACTGTTGGTAATAACAATTATAGATTGCTATTTTTCCCAATAATTCAATAATTCATTTCCGTGTTTTGTAATAAACGAAACTCACTAAAAATACTTGAAAAAAAAATTTAATATCTTTATTAAAAATAAAAAAGCCTAGCAAACCAATCCCAAAATATTTCTATCGACCGTGAAAAAAACTATCCGACGCGCCTCTGGTAGTTAGTTGATGATACCGAATATGAAAAAAAAACAAGTCGACAGCATTCTATCGATGTTCGGTAATGCTATAATTAATTTGGTCGAAGAGAAGAGCATTTAACTTTTTATTATATTATTATAAACATCTAAGTATCGATATAAGAGATATAATAATACGTGAATATTTTATAGCGATAACGCCGTATCACTGATAAAAGTTAGGCGATTACCGATGCGATGTGAGGCAGCGAAATCCGTCCGACTCCCCTGGGGTCATTTTTGATATTGGTGCGTTTGATAGAATGTTCGGCTCGGCAGGGGTTGAAAAATATGCGATTATAATTATTTATTTACAAAATATCTAAATAAACAAGTTTTATTTTCGACGAAAACATCTGTTTATCTAGACAGCGATGAAAGAATGAAAGAGCTAAATGTAGCCTGTGAATAAAAATCAAAAAAATTCCAGAAAAGGAATTTTGTTTGTAAGATAATATTCCCATTTATTGATGCGATAACATAATTTTCTAAATTTTGCAATAAAATCTTTTAAGATATGATTACACCTATATAACAGAGCAAGAAAATATTTTTTAAATATATTAAAATAGTATGGTTTCACATAATATATTTTTAATTCCATTTACTCGCCGATATTGAGCATACGGGATCTTCATAGCATGAAGATTTTTTTAACGTTAATTTGTACGAGTAATAGTAGTTAATTATTAGTTCATGTCCTGGCTGCAATACAAATGAATAAAGATTTATAAAATTTTGCAACCAGCACCGGCCTTGAATCCGTAACCCTTGACTCGTAAGTCGAATGCCACTATCTACTCACGTACAAAGGCAACTATTATAAACTAACTATTGGTGAACAAAAATATGGGTTAAGCAATTTTTGTCTATTATTGTTACTGTAGTAGGCAAAATGTAAAGCGTTCTATTTTGAATTACATTTTTTTGACAATAGGAGGAAAAAAATATTTGAAATAATTTGCAGATATCTTATAGTAAAATGCAAATAAATAAAATCATAGAGTGAGTACCCAAAAGAGTAAAAGTTTGTTGTATACTGTTTTATTTAGTTTCTTAACACATGTACTATATTATAGAATCTTAGAATAAAAAAAAATATATTTTCTCGTAAGTGTGATGAAAATGGTTTTCCAAACAGATACAAAGTTCTTACGACTTATATAAGATGAAATAGTGCAAAATATCAAGCAGGCTCTATTTTGATTCTATGACTAAACTCATTTAAAGTTTTGATGAAAATTGACAATTAATATGTGGCGTGTTACTTACTATGTGTGGACTAAACGGTTATTGGTTTTGACTTATGAATTCAAAATGTCACAGACTTTGATCAAAAACACGGACAGTTGACAATTTCTGCAGGCCAGACTTGGAAGTGTTTTGATTTTTGGCGCTGCCGGGATCTAACCATCCCAGTTAGTTTATTCGGCGATTATTAACTACACACACCGCACCGGCGAGACGACCCGATGGCTGCGAGTACGTAGACCCACCCTGAGGACATCTCCGGACGGTGGAAGGCTAACTACCGGCCTGATGTGGGCCGGGACGGAGGCCCCGGGCGTCCGGCCGATGGAGCCCGCATTTCGGGTACAGGTATTATCGGAGAAAACTTCGGAGGAACATGATATACGATTACGTGTGGACGGGGTAGTGCTGATATTCGATTGTATTTTAATCTAGATTGCATTTAAAGTCGTTATACACACGTTTCAATGTGTAATTGATATTTCGGTGTTATCAATAGCGAATTGATAAGCACTGGTAAGAGGGTCGTGTTTTTGCTCGGTTCAAGTTTTACTGCTGAATAGTCTCATACAAAAATATCATCATGTCGATCTATCAATATGTTCCCATGCTGTAGAAACTATGAATCATGCATCATATAAATAAAACACAAGTGATTTATTTTTTAAATATAATTGACTGATAATGCAGTTGTACATTAATTTCACAAAACATAGAATATGCTTAAAATGATAGCCCCAATTAATATTTATTTACACAACTTACGGTTAAAGCTTTTCAATTAACAATTAATTAATTCCGTACGGTATACCAAATGTCTTTAATATTTAAAAGTCCCATTAAAAATGAATTTTTACTTATAATTATTAAGCATATGTTTTAAATGAATATTTTTAAAAATCCTACTAAGATTAAAGTGTTCTGTATGATGTGTACTCTATTATGATATATTGTTTGTATTTTTTCTTCATATTTAGTATATAATAATACATTTATTGAATTAAATTACTCTGTTTTTATCAACAACAAAGTTCTCTCTCGGTAAATTAACATTTTTGAACAATTATCAAAAATAGTTTTCGTATATATCGATTTTTTTCAATTTCCAATACAATAAACAAATAATTTTTTTGCATGTAGGTGTATATTTATATAATTAATACACATTAAAAGGTACATCTAAATTAAAAATATCTTTCTTTGAAAATATTCATTTTTTGGGAAAAAAAATAGTAAAATAATGTTGTGAAAATAATATCAATGAATTTCCATTGTTTTAACAAATACTTTATATTTAACGCTGCAGAATATTTTAAATATTTATGATATATTAAATAGAGTGTTCTCGTTCATATTTTATTATCAGAAATGTATAACTACGTTAATTAAATTATTTTCTAAAAAAGGCGCTGAGAAACTTTTTCTACATTATTTGTCACGCTATTAAATTAGTATATATTATATAAGGGTCGTTCATAAGCCACGTAACGTTTTTATTACATTGCTTAGCCTCCCTTAATGTAACACCATGTAGACATACAGCTTGACCCCCTTTCTTCCTATTAAAGGTTACGTATCTTTCCACATTAAATGGGACTGAAATTTACAAAATACAAAAGAGACACACCACGTAGACATTAGTGATCATCTCTCCCATCTCCTCAAGAGTGTTACGTGGTTTATGGATGACCCCTAATATAATATAAAAGACTTAAGATAATCACTTTTTGAGTTAAAACTGTTTTAAACATTTTACAAGAACGCTAATTATATTTTGCCACGAAATGGGTGGTTTTTATTATATTTTAATAAAAAAAACTTTTAAGCTATACACATATTTTGCATATTTGAGTTTGTATGCTATTAAAATTTTATATAAAACAATCGTGTATTGAAGAAAAAAATAAACTACGCTTTTATGGATTTAATCAATTTGAAGATTTTTTTACATATATCAATGGTTGGTATTATATGATGAATTATTTTCAAAATGAATATACTTAAATTCATGTTAGAACAAAAGCGTCTCATTCAAGTTATTAAGACAATTGTGGCCAAAATCAAAAGCCGCAAAATGATTATTGTCATTATACATTTGAAACTAAATTAAATCGGCACACTGTGTCGTGACTCAGATCCCTTAACCCTTTAAGTGGCTAGCTGATTCGCCACAATGAATCCGAGCATAAATAATAACAACATCACAAAAAATATTTAAAAAGTTGTTCGTCGCTTGATAGCCGGACTGTTATTATTTTAGGAGAAGCCTCGGGCATTGCAAGAACAGTTCTAATTTTGTTTTTTTAGTTACAAAAAAAGAATTTTCATACATGATACGTAAAAGCCTTTTTATTTTGTCGTCGTGTCTATTATTTATGAAACACTTAAGTGCCGTCCAATTTTGTATCGATTCTTTTATGTACCATTTTGTAGCGTTTTGCCATGGTGTTCGTTTTAATTTTGTGTTCGGATAAAAGGTATTGGTATTCATATTAAAAAATATGCACTACTTTCTATAAAATAACATTGATTATATAGTTATTTATAAAAATATTATATTTCAGTTTATATTTACCTGTGGCTCTTAACTTTTTTTATGTTGTGCACCTCTTTGCAGCCTATGTTGTTTAAATATACTCATCATATTACATAAATATTTATATACATATCAATTACCACACGTTCGCCATTAAGAAATCTTTGAAAACGTTGAGAATAAAAAGTATTTATATTTTTAAATGTAACACTTTTTTTGTCAAAAAAGCTATTAATTTTTTTAAAATCATATAATTGATATATGTACTCGTATGTGACGGTGCTATAAAATATAGTAAAACTTATAAAATATATTTAATTATTTATATTTTATCTTAATGTTCTTCAATAGTAAGTTACATATATTTTTTTTAGTTTTATTTATTTAAAAATAATAATATTACAATAGCGTTAATAAAAAATGAAATAACTTTAAACATTTTCAAGAAGTCATTAATACATTTAAATATATTATTGATGTAGTAAATTATTAAAAAGATAATGTAATATTGTATATTTTGTAACATAATAAAAATCTATTTGCCATTCGATTTTACAATATGTTATATTTTTGAAACTAAGCGTTGTCTTAAAATAGCTTCGGCGGGAGACCGCTGAAATTATGTTTTGTGATTATCTCGTTGATTTGTGACTGTTAACAATTCTGAGGTAATGTAAACGATGAGGGTTGAAGACTTAAACTCAGAATATGGACCAGACTGGTTGAGCTTGAACTGAAAACTATTTATTACTTGTAAAAAGTCTGTCAAAATAATCTTATTATGAATATCCATATGCTCCGTCCTGAAGCCGATATGGTCAAAAAATTGAGAAGAAAAATAAAGACTTAGTTAGTTTATTGCCACGAATATTGACGGACTAGACCATTTTACGTTATGCATTAGGATTATAATCTGACAAACTAATATATAATATATCTGTCATGCATTTAAAAAATGTAAGATAATTTAAAACAATATGAAGAAACCAGCAACGGAAAATATGTAAATTTATCAAAAAAATACATTTATTTTACATTAAAATGCCTTTAGATATATTTTGTTTCACGATACATTTTGCTACATTTTAATTGAACTAGATATAAAACGAATTGATTGTAAATATTCAATATATACTCGTATATTTGCATTATTATTGTCAATTTCAGATTATTCTATAAAAGATGTATGATAGAATCACTTCACTGTGAGAAGTTAAAATTTGTATATACGATATCGTTATATAGACGGTATTTAGATAAAAGGATGCAACCCTCACAAAATAAATTTTACAGAAGGCACAAAAAACGTATTTTAATGATCTTTAGTCAAAGTAAATCTTAAATTTTTCAAAATCTAACGCTGAATTAAGATTATAATTCGGTATTTTTGGTTTAACTCTTTTTGACAGAACATGTATTTATTTATGTACATTGTGATTATCAAATAAAAACACTTTTAAAAAAACTGGGGGTTACGCCCTTTTACCTAAACAGGGTCTAATGGTAAATGCAGACTTGACAAATATTTTTTTTTCAATCTGTCTACCCTAAACTGCCAGCATTTCATTTTGACGTTGGAGAAACGAGACGACTAATTTTTTGGTTATTTTATAGTCATCGTAAGCGGGATTATTAAGGGACGTCTGATTATAGTAATCTGCGACGGTCATTGGAATGCGCCAAAAATGCTGTTAATGTCGCAGAGGCGCGCACGTCAGACATACCAACCCTAAATTTTAGACACCGAAATTTTATCCTGATACCCTTTATTTGTTAGATTGATGCTAGTGTGAAAGCGTTCGTATAATTATGAAAAGCATTGTCGTTTAAAATGCTTTTATAGAAAGTGACTGATAACTATGTGATTAATATTCAAATATAGCAGTATTCTATAGCATTTTGCGTAGATTATTATGTAGAAGTGATAGATTATAATAAGAGAAAAAGAATTTTCGGCAAAGCCGAAATTTATTTGATAAAAAAACATATTTATCAATATTATATCGACTTCGTTTAGACAAAATGGCTTAACTCTCAGTTTTTTGCAAAGTACTTTTATTTAAGAAACACAATGAACCCAACTAAATACACGTTCTATCAAAAGTAATTAAGCCGAAAATGCCGAATTATTATCGAAATTTGGCATTAGATTTTGAAAAAAAAAACGACCTACTAGTTTGTTTGTAAAGAAAAAAGGCATTTTTCCTTTAGTTAATGAATTAACGATTTTCCTTTAATAACTTTTTTTAATTATCAGGTCAGGAAAATAAAACACCAATTTATTGGTCATTATGCAGTTTAAGTTTGTGTTAATGTAACTTTGACTAAAAATCATTAAAAAACGTTCTCTTTGTCTCCTGTAAAATTTATATTTTGAGGGTTAATGCCTTTTGTTTAGGTAAGATCGATATATAGCTTATTTATTTACAATATTTTGTACAACTATTTTGATATAAATGATTGAATAGCTCAATATTTAACATTAAAATACGTATTTTCATACATTTTTAAGCAGTATTGTTTTTGTATCTCTGATTCCATAAAAACTATATTAAAGAAAGGTTATCTGATATTGATTGATGTATCATAAAAATTGATTTAGCTGATAAATAACAACTTTATTTAACTATATCCGCTCTGAAACGAAACACATGGATCTGAACAATGTGAAGGTTGTTTTGACAGTATTTTTTACGATTAATACTTGTCAGTTATTAGCTCAACCACTTCGGATTCGTGTTCTGGCTACAATACAAATGAATAAACAATTTTATAACCAGAATGAGCATTGAATCTGCAACCTCCGCTTGCTATGCCTACGTGCTATCCACTAGCCTAATGAGGGCGACTATATAAATAATAACTACTATTAATAAAAAGCAAATGTTAAAAAATCTTTACATTATGAAGAGTCTAATATACTCCATATCTAAGCGGATATAGAATTTAAATTTTTCAATATTTGTAAGTTTATCAAACACCCAGAATTCTACAATACTAAATAATAGATAAAAATAATATAATTTACAAGAGTTCAAAATATTTATTTAAAAGCTATATGTTTTAAAAACTCTAACCGATATGCCCCTTTATCTTGGCTCTTTGTATTTTATTAAATGCTACGAAAAAAATGTGGTCTCAGAGTAACAAGAAAAAAATGTCACCCACACGCGCTCACTGATAGAAAATAATAGACATGGTTTTCAATAAAGGGGTGTACTTATAAATTATATCTATAAATAAAATATTAAATATTACAGTAGTAACATTATGTTACTAGAGTTATGATTACTGAATATATTTCAACTAACTCGATAAATATAGTTTTTTACATGAAATTTTTACATTACGGTATTTTTTTACTATTTTAGATTGTATTAAAAATTCTAACAAAATATAAATTATACAAGGCATTGTTATATTTTTTGTTTGCAAATAATGTCACTTTATAAAAATTGGCGTTTGTTTCAATATGAAACACATAAATATAAAACACAACATCACGACGAAGTTCTACGCATATTAAATAACAGATAAAAATCGTTCAATTCATCAATCAGACAACTAAAAAAAAAGAGTTTTGAAGTATATATAATTTTATATGTAAAATATTGGTCTCTATCTATTCCAGTACTCAGATTATTCCGATATGCCACCAAAAAAAAAAATAACGATAATGCCGATAAACTAGTAAAGAATTAACTTAAATTTCAATATTATCTGGCTTATACTATGGGTTTTCTAAATGTCTTAATAATGAACAAAACACTTTGCATCAGGCATTATTTTTATATGACTCAATGTTTTATCATCATCTATCAATAATATTTGATATATGATGACAATTAGAATATTTCTTCTGTCAATATCTCAGAACTAGTTATTTGGAGATGTCTGACTAATGAACTGGACACTACTTAGATATATAAAAAATATAATGATAATTGAAGATTTATCCTATATAATAGTTTGTGTTATGATTAGAATTGTAAAGAAAAAAATATAGGTAAAATAAAAAAAAATGTTCTTTACTATACAGTCTTGATTTTTTATTATATAATAAATAACCGTTAAACTTAATGAGAAATACACCCCAACTAAAACATTTTTAGCATGAGTTCAAAAAGCATTACGCCGTAAAATGCTGTCGTTTAAAATAATTGAAATGCAGAAAAGTGCATTATAAAAAAGCAACCCACTAGCCTAAAACTTCCTTTTGAGGGAGTCACTCTAACTGTACTATGCATTTGAATGTTTCTTATATTATAAGAGAAGTGACCGAATCAGATAAATGGCTGCTCATGTTATAAATACTTAGGGGGTAGAATCGTTTAGGGATAAAAAAAAAGTTTGATAGATTGATGGTTGTATGGAAAAATGAACTGCTAATATCTCCAAAATCAATGAAGAAAAATGATTACATATATTACGTTACCACCAATCCTAAATCTGGATGTTATGATATTTTTACAAAATATAGCAAATAATTAAGTTGCAATATTTGTGTAGAATTTGTATGAAATATTTAAATCATTAAATATTGTGGAACTCAATAAGTCTCAACTCTTTTATTTTTTTAGTAAGTATTGATGATTTTAATATATTTTTTGTGCTGTAAGTATTGATTCTGAAATATTTACTTTATTTGAGGGGTGTATTTCCAAAATAAACTTATTCCTATAAAAAACTATTAATGATGTCGATATTAAACATTTTTTTGTTATACCCATTTGTAG
>JAPMAE010004855.1:0-11098 GCA_036584705.1 Rhyacophila sp. 25_7
GTATTGGCTTTTATAAAAATTGTAGTTAGTATGGGGAAACGAAAATAATGAATATGGATGGAGAGCTCACGTTTTACTCTTGCTATTAGTTGAAAATGTTGTTACAAGCGAAACCAATTTGGATTTTTTTTTAAATATATTTGTTAGACAATGTGTAAAAGTGTGTTATGCAAAGTGTTATTTTGATTTATTAATGTTTCGGTATAGTAAAACGTGTTTTAAAATTATACAAAACATCGTTTGGTTTGAATATTTAATGTTTTAACGCAAATAAACCACAATATATATAGTCAATTGAAATATAAACACAGTATTTAAAGATATTTCCAGAAATTTATATTACTGAAAATATTTATAAAAACTCGATTATTATTTTAATTTAAAGGCTTTTTACCACTTATTGAAAGCAGAGAAAAAATATTTATAAGTATATTTAAATATAAAGTATATATTTTTGCAAACGAATCTATATCGAAAGAAAATAGAAAAATACGAATTAAAGAAAAAAAATACTCCTACGTGACAATTTATCGTCCCCAATGGATAGATATCGCCGCAGTTTACAACGACTGTTCTGAGAAAACACTTCGCATGTTAAAGTGTATGTACGAGAGTTATATGTTTATTCCCAAAGTGCACACAACATATATCTTATAGGGTGAGTATATTAACTCGAGTGGTGGTAATAACACTACTAGAATTAATTTTGCATGTTAACACCCCTGTAAAACTGAAATTCAACTAACGAATTTGGTAATGCGATGAATTTGAAATGAGTTCTATTTATGAAATTTGAAGCTATTTTCAGTACTGTGAGTGGAATTTGTGGAAAGCGTTTGAGGCCATTTGCATTTTATTCATTTCAAATATTGACAAATATTATTTGCGTTTGTCTTTACCATTTTTATGTAACTATGTGTGTACTGTTTTCTGCCATTTTATTTTTAAATTGCGTGTGTATACGTTTTATTGACGTGACCAAAAAATAGCGAAAGGTTTATTACTAAGAAGTGGTATATACTATACTCGTATATATTAATAATGTAAATTGCTTCATATTTTTAATGTATATTAAATATCTTTTAATCCCGGACCTTGATTTTCAACCCAGAATTAAGCAGAATTAAGTATTTCAGAGTTTTTAGTTGAGTAAAAGTTTTTAATTATGAATTAAAATACATAAAGGAAACATATTTTCTATAAATTACAAGATTGTAATTTGTAATCTATATATTTAGATGTGGATATTAAGCAAATGGGTTATTTACTAAACCACTAGGTGGCTTAAAATAAACACTAAAAATATAATTTTTTTTGTATCTTTTTGGACAAAAGAAAAATATTTTATCATCATCAATATTATCATTATTATTTTCGGCTATCAAAATACGAGTATACCGTCCTGCCTTCACAGTGTGAAAATTATCACGTCACTTTTTTACGTTTGCTTGATGATTATTTGGATGTCATTGGTTCATATTTAAGTTTTAAAGTAATTAATATATATATATATATTACCAGTTAACTTGTTATTAATTGACCGTGTCTTTTTTATAATTTATAATAGGGAACATATACCCAAACTTTTACGTCGGCCACAAGTATGAACCGGGCTGATTTAATTATTTGTATACCAGGTGCATAAAGCACTAAATGCTACAGAAAATTGTACGACAAATCATACTATTAGTATTTTTTTCATTTCTAAATACTAAATTTTGTATTTATCTACATGGTGATATCTTCCCGTGCAAATTCACTAAAGATATTCTACACTCCAGTAAAATCAATTTGACGCAATTACGTGTTACAAAGTAGAGAAAATATGTATTTTAATTTTAGTAGCTAATTTGATTTCAATACTTACAAGGAGTGAGTTTTTTAATTACGGTTGAACAATTAGATGAAAGTTTTTTCATTATTCCAGATTTAAACTTTGTATATTATTAAATAAATGCAATACTATTATTATATAATGTTTATTCGATGCATATATAATAATAACGATTATTTTATTATTTAATGCTTGGCATACATATATGAGAACGTTTATACTTCTTCAAAACAATTTTTGTGTAGACCCATATGCGCGTCCATACCTTGGACAAGTTAATATATTATGATATTCGTTATCGATACTTTTGTGGTTGAAGTCATAAAGCATAGTTGTGAATAAATTTTATAGAACGTGTATTCTACTTTATGAAAACGTCTATGATTACATTTATTAATATTTAATTATGTTATTTAGTGACACAGGGATTCAAGACCTACCATAAAAGAATCTTAGAATTTCAAAATGTATAAGAATGTAACAACTATAATTAATAACGAAATATTTTAATTTTGCATCAGTATGGTTTTAAGTACTGTTATTATATTTTTATTGCACATAGTAAAAAAAGCATATTGCATTGTAATGAAATTAGCACCCGTATAATGAAGTCGATAAAGTCATGTCTTAGATAATTACAGTAAACAACAAGTCACATTACGGAAGAAATTCACTAACAAAAAAGAACAACATGCAATTGGAAATTCGAAATGCGAGTATACTACCAAATCAATCAATTAACCTTCCGATCCCGAATACCGACCTGTAAAACCAGCGCACCCGCCATCCGTCACTCTGCAAATCACGCCCTTATACCATTCATGCCCAATTAAGCGTCCATCCATTTCATTATACTTAATTTCGTTTATAAAGACAGTTTCTACGTTCAATTAGGAGTCGTCTTTCTGACGAGCTTTAAGCTCAATAGAATAACTACACGAAAAAAAAACCTAGGAAAATATGTCTTCATTGAAACAGGGTGGAGAAAAAGTGGATTACGGTATGTTTTGGAAATAGGTTTAGCTTAATGCTTTATATTAGTAAATATAAGCACTTACGAAAAGTTTTCAGAGCCTATACACTGGCCATTTTGAAAAGATTTCCATAGAAAGTACTGCGATTATAAAGGTTGATTATAAAATAAATAGATTTTGTAGTCTTATACCATATACAATATAACTTTAGGAAGTAATATTATACGAGTATTTGATAAAATATTATGGTGAGAAACTTAATGTTTTCTTATACTTTAGTTTCTTTATAAAAATAACTTCTAAAATCATCGATATTCTTGCAATATCGATATTTAAATATAACTAGTTAGTATATTCAAAATATCTTATAATAAAAATTGGTTATATGTAGTTTCAATATAGAAATTCAGTATGACAAATGATCAAAATTATTTATATTTGTTAAAAACAAGTATAAAAAAGTATGTTTTTATTTATATTAAGAAGTATTGTCAATACTAATTGCACTACGATCCATTCAGGTATAATAAGCTGCTCAAATACCCTCAAATTACGTTTTTAACTCTCTTTCTCTCTTTCTCTCTCTCTAGTTGTTTATATGTAAATCTTCTGTATTTTTCATGATGCTATTTGCTAATTTTTTGGAACGTGAAAGAGACCTTTACTAAAGTACCAGTCTACTAAAGTTTCTTCAAACAGTTCCACGTGACACGCTCTACTCTCCTTAAGATGTTGACCATCTGAGGACTAAGAATCAGTGTCAGTATGGATACAAGTTCCATACTTTTTTTAACTGCGTTGAGTATTCTTAGAGGTATTTTATGCTTGATGATCTGAATGGCCTTTCTATTTCAAAACGTCTTTCTATAAGTCTAAGGTTGAGATTTTTTACAGGATTTTGGAGCCAAAGAAACTTTTTAGTATAAAAAGCATTGTAATTAAAAATATTCAAAAAGTTACGCTATTGTTCTGACATATTATAAATAATATTAATATGTTCGCGAAATAGAAATATTTTCCTGAATTCCATTTTTGAAACAAATATCAAAAAAATATTGATGAATTTCTGAATGTGATCCTTTTTACCGTCAATTATTTTCCTGTTTCCAATAGAACCAGCTAAATGACCGATTATATAACACCAATGTGAAAAACCTCTTCAGTGTCAGTGAAAAACAGTTCCTTGTGTCTTGTGATTAATTCAGCGCTAATGTTCGGCTGTGGCACGATTTTTTCCAAATAAAGTCTCCTCTGATTTCAAAAGATTGATTGATCTTTTTGTCGAATATGGGGGAATACACTGTTTTACAAACTTTAGAAAAATACCTGGAGATTTTTTTTTTTTGTTTAAACACAAGATTGATTTAAACATCTTTTGCACATTTGATAGAGTTGTTAGTAAATAGTACATTAATAATAAGTAGTCAGTATAATTAATATCACAATACTTAGCGCACATTTTTACTAGATAAATATTAATTCCTTTGAGTGGTAAAAACTGTGAAGAAATCCGTTACGGCTTTTTAAAACATATATGATTTCATTTGTTGATGGTTTAAATTGTTATTTTTATTAGATATTCGAATTTAGTTTTGAAAGGCTGCAAATACGTTAAATAAAAGATTTCACATGTATTGATTTATAGAGATTACTTACAAAAATGTTAGGATGAATATCCAAAAATATCTTGAAGTAATATATATCAAACCAGCATTCTTTACGCATTGTTATCTAGACGAAATTGGCTAGGCTTCTTTTGAATTGTATTTTATGTAGTATTTTAATTATATTAGTTTCAACCCATATATGTATATAAATATTAAGCTGTTAGTTGGTCCTGAAATTTGATAGGAGAGTACATATACACAAAAGGCTCAAGTTAAATTATAATATATAAAAGGCTTGAACGAGTCTCTTTAAAAAATATATATTTTATCTCTATATTGAGAGGACATTATAGAAATAACGCAATCAAGATAATTGAATTGAGCCTTTTATGTCAATAATAAATTATAGAATAAATATCTAAGCGGCCACATATATTCTGGTACTGCGCGAAAAGATTCAGATAACAAGGCAATATTTATTAAGGGTACGACTCCATCTTTTTTTAAATATATAAATAATATGATCCGTCCAAATTATCACATTTTTTTCTTTTTTTTTTGAAGACATAAATTTAACAAAAGGCGTTTATATTAATTAAACTTGCCCATCAATTCTTTATTACTAGACTCAATGGCATACATTAATGACCAAAAGTGATAAAATATAAAACTTTAACATACTTATATATCGGTTGCCATTTGCTAGTTTAGTATATATTTGTTTTGAATGCACCGTATAAGTATTGATTAAATATATGTATATATATATATTTGGCAAACTATGGGTAAAGTATCATATTCGTTTCAATACATATTTAATTAAATACATCAAACAAAATTGATTATTTGTAAAAAAAAAAACAATATGAAACTTGTTAATGCAATTTAAATCGGATTTTAATAGAAATACATTGTCAAACGAAGAAATAACGATAATTAGATAGAATTAATAATGTGATATTTCATTTGTTGTAGAACCATTGGTATGACAAATAAAATCATCTTGTTAGACACGAATGAATACTACTCAATATATAAATGTGAAATAAAATAATTTATTGTCAACTTTTGTTACACGAAAAAACTTGGCAGTATGGCTAATTTCAAAAATAAGTCCATACGCTAGAGTAAATTAGTAAAAGTATTCGATTAATCGCTTTTTGTGTGACAGAAAATATACTTATATTATGTCCGATTTATATTTATTCAATTTATCTTTTATATTCACATATAAGAAATAAACCACAATATAACTAACACTCCAATAATGTTTTATGATGCAACAGTTGAATTCAACCATTTTATGTCTTTTAATCGGAGCATATGGACACCTCATGTTGCTTCTACAAATTTCGATCATTTTGTATCCTCATATGTCATGCTGGGATCTCGTAGTCCACTAAATATACCCGTAGATGGTATTTAACGGCCTTCCAAGACGTCGGAATTTATTTGGTTTATAGAAGAGGTATGCTCGGTTGAGATGCGATTCTCGCTTTGTTTGTACGTGTCTTAGCAATTCTAACATCTTCTTATTACGTTAATTTGAGTATAGTTTTACTATCACACCCTCAAGACTTGCTGGAAAATCATAAATTTCTCTTTAATTTTTTTAAATATATAATGTGTATTTTTTTTTTGTAAAAAGGATAACGATCAATGTTTAATAACATTGTTTTAATAACCAATCGATAAATTACATTTGAGAAAAATGTGTTAAAACAAACGTTATATATAATATAATTTTCTTTAATTGGTATTACATATAAAGCTATAATAATTACGTATTTTATTTATATAAATCTAGTAAAAATGATTAATCTATTTTAAATTTAAATAAAATGTTCAGAGCAAAGCCGGCAGAGCTAAGAAATACAGAGAGTAGAATTTAGCTATTAACTTACCAGTAACTACCGTAACACTTACCACTTAAAATTTTAAAAGCAAAATATTTGTTTCACTATTTAAAAAAAATATATATACACTATTTTTATACATTATAGCGCAAAGTAAATGATTATAATTGACTCAATTAAAAAACAATGCGTCAAAGAAATTGATCTCTACCGGTAAAACATATTATTATATGTTCCAAAGCTACGACAGTTATCAGTTATTAAATCTAACAATAAATCGGCTACGTTTAGTAGCTTCATCGAATAATATTACAAAAGAAGGCGTTTCTACGAATTTGAAAATGAATTCATAATGCGATTTCTTTGTAACGGGTATTTGATTTTAAAACGATTTTGAACGAGCTGGAAGCAATCCAGAACTATCCGCCATTATTCATGAAAACACTTCGCTTACAATCCGCACACAATGAATTCAAATCAACAGACTCACCAAAAAGGTTTAATACTTCTATTTTAACGTGAAAAAATCCTAAAATGAAATTTTAAATATTATATATTCTTGAAATAATAATGCATTTATACTTTTCCGTTTACAAATAACCAGTCAACTGAAAACATAAAGTGATTTACTCAGCTTTATAAGAAAATAACGCTGAGAAATTTACCCACTAAATCAGTTGTTTTTATGCTTTAAATACAATAAAAAAACGTGCAACGAATTGAAATATTTTAACGAGTAGTAAATACTTGCAAATTATTAGTAAGCCTTTATTCTCTGTAAATTGTAATTTTTTTTTAAATATTTGAAAGATATAAGATTGATTGCCAAGAATATAAGAAAAATTAAATATTATTTAATTATTGTTATTTGATTAACCATTTTTACTAAAAAAGCAATTAGATTTATGACAATTCTTACTATTTTATTAAAAATATTATTTCCCAAAAAAAACACTGGTATTAATTTATAAAAATATATTTTTATGAAATATAGTGTAGAGAATTATACTATTATTTTGTTAACATATTACCTATACAGAAAAATATACATTTGAAAATAATTATTAATTTGATTTATTAAAAAAAATTGATTACTTTGTGTTATAAAATACATGAAACTATGCTCGTTTACGTGATTCAAAAGATACTAAGTGATTCAAAAGATTTTTTTTCATTAAAATTTTGAAATTCAATACATTATTGTTTATTATAGAAGTATGCCAAATTCTTTTTTAAATTATGTAATATTATTGTAGTATCTCTAGTAACAATTAAAATGAGTATTTCATTATTTGCTTTTTTCATAGTCAATAATTTTTGGGTATCAAAAGAAAATTCAATAAAAATAATCAATTAGAAAATCCGATTATAATTATTAATGATGTTGTGAACAACAAATATAGCAAATACTTAATATATATTATCGGTATAAAATATAATAAAACTTAATCTCTTAATTAATTTTCTAAGATATTCCATGATAAAAAGTATTACGTTATAATAATCATGCATATGTTGAAATACCATTTCCTATAAATATATATAATTCTTAATTATTTTTCTCAAGGTTAATACAAGATTAAGAGCTGTATATATAACTTATGTATTAAGTATATCAGATACTACTAAGCTACTTAAATATTGTCCCGTGGTCGAATATGGTACAAGCAGGTTACTTAACCAAAAATGGGATGATACAATTTGTACCGGCAATCCACATACCGAAAAAGATCAAATAGTAGTAAAGTTTATAATAATTATTTCCTTATACATACATACAAAATAATATTTTTCATAGACAAATAAAATGAAAATCGATTATATTAACGTTTATTCAATAGCTAGTGGACATTAAATTGAAGACCACTGTTATACATTAAAATATTCTAAGTTATAATGAATAATATTGGCAATTTAAAGTAAAACAAATTGATACTAAAAAATAATTGATCCAAAATATTAACGTATATTTTTACATAATGTATACTTGCGGGAGGAAACTACAATATGTCGAAAATGCCACGTTTTTACTATGGCTGTTCATAGTCATTTTGGTGTTGCTTTCGTCATACAATATATAACATAGTCTAATATTTTTTTTACTTTATTATTTTTTAGTAAGGTAATAACATAATTGAGTAAATTACTGGAAAGAACGTCGTGAGATATACTACACTATGTCAATATCACAATTTTGTGAAATATCGACATAGTGTAGTTTATCTTCCAGGTACAGATATCATCCTTGAAGATAAGTATCTAGAATTCTTTGGAAGAGTTTTCACCTTGTAGATTTATCAAATTATCAATAAGTAGTAAGATTTTTGGATATATTTGATTTGGACAAATAAATTTGCATGTTCTTTTGTTTATAAAGCTGTATCAAAATATATTTAAGTGCAATCAGACATATGCGATTAAACAATTTATTCTATTCAATATTAATATAATAGTTCCAAGTGCGTTTTAATACATTATCCGTTTCAACATTAAATTAAACATATAATGATGTTCATTTTTATTTACCTTGTGATATATTTATTCTAGACTTTGACCATTAAAAAGAGGTTGTGAAAATAACGCTTTGCAATTACAATTTTTTTATTCGGGTTTTATTGTGGTCGTGATATTTTGAAAACTGTCCGTTAAGCTATGTCAAAAATGTGACTTTTTCATTACGGCTGTTGATTATTAACATTAAAGAATGAATACTAAAAAAAGAATTGATCCAAATATTAGTTTATATTTGTAACTCGGAGGGAAACGATGCTATGTCAAAAATGCTACTTTTTCACTATGGTTGTTCAGAGGCGCTTTGGTGTTGTTTACCTCATATAATGTATAACGTTGTCTAATATTTTTATCGTTTTATTTTTTTTTAGTAATGTTACTAATATAATTGAGTATATCACTAGAAATAGCGTCGCAAGATATACTACACTATGACGATATCTCAGTTTTGCTCAAATTGACATAGTTTAGTTTATCTTGTTGTTAGAGATATACTCGTGTTCTCTCATAAAAAAATGATTTTTTTAAACAGTCTCCTTGCAAATGATATTAAAATATATCTGAATGATAACATTATATGAACGTAATGAGTAATAATAACTTAAACATATTTTATCTGACACTGATCGATAGAGAGTTAAACTTTTTTACATTTTTTCGGAAAAATAATGACAAGTTGCCAAAGCTTTTTAGGCGTCCTGTGCATTAACATCTATTAGCGTTCATTGAATGAATTTTAATCGAAAACCATTTCAATATAAAATGAATTCTCTTTACAATATTCAAAACGCTTAGTGAATAAAACACAGGAGCGACTCGTGAAAATGATTGATGACGGTTCATTATTTTCAATTAATAGTCGTTGAATTAGAAATATATTATCGATACAAAATAATTATCGTTTTATTATTCACCGTGCGGCCGACCGAATTGGTAATTAAGAAACGGTGACTTCTTTTTTGGAATAAATGATGAATTAATAATGAAAATTCTATATTAGTTACTCAAGTTTCAATGCTAAAGAAATTGAAAAAATCTTAGAATTACACTGCAGCAAATATTTTTAAAATTTTATAAACGTGCATATATATGTAATATGAAACTAAATTATTAACATTATTTTTTGATAGTTATGATTTAAAAAATGCTCAAAAAATTCAAGCATAAAAATAAGCAATTTAATATCAATTTGTAAACAACTTTCATATGAAACCCAAATAAAATATAGAAAAACGTCAGGAATTTCTTAGAAATTTAACTTTTATTATTTCAAGGAATCATAATATATTTGACTAATGAATTAAATAAACGCAATACTTTTTATTGTAAATGTAAAAAAAGTAATTATTGAATATTTTCAAGTAAAACACAAAAGAAATACTTACAAATTAAAAAGATATTTGAGTATTGTCAAAGTTTAAAACCAATTCAATTGAAAGAAAAACATTTCATGCTTAAAAAAATAAAAATTACTTTGAGATTACGTCAGTAACAATAAAAAGGAAACAGAGAGAAAAGAAAAACAATATTTAATTAATTTCAAAAATAAATAAAATCAAAGATAATTTATTCACGTCACTTAATAAAGAGGATTTTGTTTTTTAGATTGAATCTTGTACGTCAGAAATTCACAGACAGCCGACAAATGAAAGTATAAAGTTATTCAAATAATATATCACTTTAATTCCACTGAGAAAAGAAAGTGTAATGAAAGTTTTCTATGAAAGTTACTTAAGTGGTTACTATTTATTCATTTAGTTAAAACGTTCGTATTTTTCAACTGTTAGTATAGTACTGCAAAATAAAGTATGTTTATAATGATGACTGTGTAGAAGTCTCAACTATTTTCAATTATATATTTTCTTCTTGGCATAGTATTTTGATTTTCATTGACCAGAGTGATAAAAATTAACGTTCATATTTTAGTCAAGATTACAAATGAAAGCTCTGTTTTAACACATATTTTTTTACGACTCATAATGATTATTCTATAACGTTGTCCGTTTTTTATGTAACACGTTCGATAGGCGGATCAGGATATATATTATTTAAAATTATATCATTCTGTCCAAAACCTATGTGTTAATTAAGTATTATATTATTCATTTCCGACCAAGCGCTATTAGTTTAAGAACCAATACTAGTTTTTGAATAGCACATCTGCCTATAAAATGATAGTTCACTGGTTTGAGTCCCACAGATAACCAAACATAATAACAAAGTCTTTTCTTGTGCATTATAAACTAGAGAATAGACCCAATAGCTAATTATTAGTATATATTACTTGTAAAAATCTATCAAACTTGATAATGAAAA
>JAPMAE010004859.1:0-13743 GCA_036584705.1 Rhyacophila sp. 25_7
CTTTTTTTTATATATGCTTGAATACATTATTTCTCAAAATTGTATATAGTTTACCTTTTTTTTTTATGTAGTAATAGTTTCAGTGTATTAATATAATTAATTACTAAAATTTTAATTGTCATTATATTCCACTCCAAGTTTTGTACATACCATTCAAATTATTTATTGTACTATATAGATTTTTTTGCGTATTCTATGTGATGAATATAGTCTGCTGGTGATATTTTTTTTATAATATTACATGTAATCAACGAAGCAGCCAATAATATTTTAAACACCAGAATTATATTTAAATAATGATAACAAATTTACAAAAAAATACTTCAAAACTGTCTCTTGATTACATGTACACATAATGTAGATAAAGCAGCATTGTCAAATACCATTCTAGTCTTCAATTATTTGAGTTTTTTAAAAACCACTGAATAGATGGAATCCTTGATAAGTAGACTATGAGTACTTATTTCTGATTATCAAGTCGTTAATCATTGCCATTCTACAAAAAAAATAAACGCTACACGATTACGATATTCGATAAAAGTTTATTATTAGTGAAGGTTATTTGTTAAAAATTTAAGACATTGAGATTACTGTAGGATGATTACAGAGGGGTCAAATAATAAAATTTTATCTACAGATACAATAAATTATTATTACTACCAATCTCGCCGCTTACGTTTGGTTTGTAAAAATATTTTATTGTAAAATATCGATAAGTTGTTCATCTTTTGAAAACTTGTATACTGCCAGTATACTAATTTTAGTATTATATTTTCAATATTGAAACGCTTCAAGTGAAATCGTTAAAAATATTGTGTAATTGGTTTTTGATACCACGGTTTGAAGCAATTATTAATCAACTCACTCATAAATAAATCATAACTAGTTAGAAAACTCATCCAAGGACGTAGAAAATCAATAAAAAAGTATTAGTTAATGAATTTTTCCGATTTTTCATTCCTTTTTATGCGACATCATCTAAAACAATGATATATCACGAAATGATTTTTCTTTTCCCATCATTTAAAGGACAGGATATTCTATTTTGTGATAAATTTGACACCATTCAGAAACAATAGGGGCCATACTCTAAAAGGAGAACGATATTAGCCCTCATGAAAGCAAATGATAAGGCATTATTGATTTGCCAATTTTTTTTTATATACTCGTATATGACTCGAGTTCATTTTTTCTTTTATTCTGAGAATTTTTAACACTTTTAAAAATTTAAAAAACTCTTTTAGGAATTGATTTTTTTGTAAATAAACTAAAAATAATGGAGTATTTTAATTAACCTCATTCATGTATAATATATCTAGTTATTATATTTCTGTGTGGTTGTAATAGTTCTTCAGTTTTACTGATTCACATGTTTTTTTGTTATAATAAGTATTTAAATTATTTCTTAATCAGTCTTTTTTTCTGAAACATCACTTACTTCTCTAATTATTTATATATATATATATACTCGTAATATTAGTATTTTAAGTAGTTTATTTTTATTTCTAGACGTTTCATTCTATATAAATTATAGAAAAATAATATTACATTTGAAATACAATATTTGCTTATTTCTGCATCTCAAAATTATTGTTACATTTTATTGCTAAATTAAGGTTTTAACTTAACTTAAAAGTAATGTTGATTTACATACGTTTATTGTTATTTTAATACTATCAGAATATTTTTCGTAATTTATTATTTTACTTAAGACAAAATTACCATTCAAATTAAAAACGTGAATACTTTAGCAATAAAAAACTATGGAAAATTACCATGTATTTTGAAACGTACAATACTTTGTACATCCCGTTTGATGGTATTTAAAAAAATATCATACTATATATTATATTTAATTCCAATTATGAACTGGACTATAACTTATATTATTTAGAAAATGTATAAAAAAAATATATATAAAAATGTTTAAAAAAAATGAACAAACCATTAATTAACATATCGTACATTTACACTCGCTATTAGAAAAGCGTTATTCAAACTTTTTCATTTCACGATATATTTAATGTATACTTAAGCATTTTACGATGCTTCAGCAAATATGAATAGGTAAATGAATAGTGAATTGATACATAATATTTTTATCGATATTTTACATTTATAAAACTTCCTATTGAAAACTCATTCGTGTGGATTTAAGTCTTCAGAAATTGAGTCAAAATTTGCCTAGCTCTATATTCTATAGCAGTTTAAAATGTGTGAATTTTTACAATCTGATATTGAAAGATATTTCTTTGATCATATATATTTTTTTTCTGATTTCATAGAAAGAGATTGAATCCATAATATTTCATAAATACTCGTCAATATAAAATTATATATATATATACATTAAATAAAAATATAACCTTATAATACAATATACAAACTCGTATATACTTATAATTTAATATAAGTATAACAGTTATAATGTACTCGTGCATAATTGTAAAATACTGTTATAAAAAGTTCCAAAGTATTTTTTTTATTGAATAGAGTAAAGCTTTCATAATAATTAAACAAACTAAAAGTTAAAAAAAAAGACTCATCGATGAAGTTAACATTTCAGTATAATGTAAATTTTACATCTGTTTATTGGCATTGTGTAAATAAACACTTGTATTATATGGTTGGACAATTTTTGTGTAACGTCTTTTTTGTTCGATGTGTTAGGCATTTTTTTTAGTTTCACAAAGTGCACTTTGACAAAATTCAGTCTTTATATACGAGTATATACAGTGAGAAAATAACTTTATTATAAAGTGATATTTATTTGTTTGAATGTTTGGCATGGTTGCAAAAAGGACAAGTTTAGTGAAATCCAATTTTTACTAAGTTCATGATGAGAAAAAAATTATGCTGCATTTATATGTTATTGTCATGTAAAAAAGCTACTACTGTATAAACATAAATGTTTATAAGTTAGTAAAGTTTTCAAACATGCGCTCAGTATACTAAACTTTCATCACAAGTAAAAATTGTTAACAAGTGACCGTTTTGTATATAAATTTTATTATAAGTATATTTTTTAAATTGTTTGATATACAACACTTAAATATTATTCAAAAGTATAAATATACACAGTTAATTTACTTTTTGCACAATTTTAAAATATAAATAGATACTTGAACCAAAATAATTGATTCTGGGGTATTAAAGAATATTTCATTGTACAAAAATACTATCATTTTCAAATTGAATGAAGCTTTACAATCTCTTTGGTATGACCGGGGAAACTCTATGATATCATTTCATTACGATTTGAGCACGCACTGTAGTTGGAGTTCGTGCCACGAGAGGCCTTTGTGCGATCTGAGAGCCTTTAATTTTATCGCAACCTCCGGCGGATGTACGCCATTGATAGAATTTACTTACTTTTACTATGCCATACAATGAAGTGTCCATATAAAAAAATATCGGCGTATTGGATAACGAATATTATTCTATTTTTGTAAATACTAGTCATGTGAGAGAATAAAAGAAATATATCTGTTAATATAAATGTGTGGTTAAAATAGATTTATTTCAAAAATGTAAAAAAAAACTATCAAAAAAGTTATATGAATCTAATGTAATACGATAAAATATGTATTTATCACCATCATGAAATTTCTAAGTATATTTGAAAAATAATCTCTTTTCATTTTGTAAACATGCTTAAAATAATTAAATTCAATAAACTATAAATATATTTTTCAAATATTTTATTAGATTAGGTTAGGTTAGGTAGAAACAAAAATACAATAATATTGTAATTTTTAGGTATAGAGGTATGATAACTACAAAGACGTAAAGTATGGCAATATTTGTATTATTCTTTAGTAGCCTCTTCTTCTTACTTAAACCATGTCACGCCCCTTATCCGGAGCATATGTATATCGAATGTTACCTCCACGAGTCCCTGTTGATGGTCAATCTATCCATGTCTTGCCAGCTTCCTGAATACTATGGTAGCTTAATGAATGGTAATTTAGTTATCAGTTTATGAATTTCATATTTGATTTTTAGCTAGAAAAAAAATCTTAAATGGCTTTTAGATTTATAAATTGTTGAACTAATAACATAACAACTGTTACTCATATACAGAAATATCACAATTAAAATGTCAAAATAATCTTCATCTCGTGAATATGCAGATGCTCCACTCCAGATCGGAAGTGAAAAAAAAATAAAAAGACAGATTATATAGAAATACATCGACTGCTGGGTTCAGAACTGTGTACATTTATTGTTAATTGTTTTTTTGTGATCTTTTAAGTCTAATAAAGAGTCGTTGTATTTAAGTCATATTTTTGTAGCTTAAAAGATACTTTTGAGACTCACTCAATATTGTATGAATTATGTTCTTAACAATATTTATCAGGTATTTTTTTCTTATATCGATAATTAATAAAATAGTAAATATTAAAATAATAATGCAAGTTTTATAAATTTTCCACAAATAAATATTCACTTGTTTAATTGAATTCAGTTGAAAATCTCGTAATAGATGAAACCGATCATGAATAATTTTAAAATTACATTTATAGAAAACTATAAACTAGAACAGAAAACTATAAAGAAAACAACATTGTTGAAACTATAGAAAAATAATTTTGTAAAAAAACTGTATTTAAAATAATGGATATATAAACTGACCAATAAACATTATATACATTTGTTTATTGATAAGTTTATATCGGATATTTTAGAATAAATTTAATCAATATACAGGATTGTGGAACCCACAGAAACATTATTTTAATTTGGTCAACTGTTGACATTGGAAATATTAGCATTAAGCTATAGAGTTAACATTAATTAAATAACCTTTGCATCTATTCATTACGCATACAACTTTATTATGATTCTATCATTATCACTGTTTTAAAAAAATAAGAAGCACTTAAATAGATAAGTAATAAAAACACTATGACTAATGAATTACCAGAATGTATTTAAATTACCGAAAAAAACTCATCGAGATAAATCTCTATGTTAGGATGAATAAAAGTGAGCACGATAACCCTCAAATCAGAGAAAACATCCTCCAGCTAATTTCATAATGTATACCGAGCAACTGATAAAGGATTGAGTGAAATTAGAAGTGCACTCGAGCGGAGAGTGTGTGCATTGTAATTTCCGGTTCCTTTGTTGGCTTCCCTGATTAGATTTTTGCCGCTCTCTAAAAGTCGTAAAACAATCCGGTCTTGATCTTTAAAAATTTAATCTCATTCAAAATAAATCGCTGTGAATCATTACTCTTGCATTATCAATTGTTATGCCGTATAATGTGTACAAATATATTTGTGAAGGATTCTGCTTATCTGTATATACGCGTATTTGCCTGCCTTTATTAAATAAAATCTAATGAGTAAAGAGATTCTTATTTCAGAACCCACTCGTCGCTCATTATGTAGTCTTCTTGTATTTTACAAAATCGGTTTAATGTAAATTCTAGTGTTTTAAATTGATTTCATATTTTATTGAATTTCTCAAAAGTACTTTCTCCAGAAAAATACTAAACCATTCTGAATAAAATCATAAATTTTAATTTATTTAGTTTATTTTAAATATAATATTTAGTAAGTTTTTACATTAAGCTTGTATTAAAATATACAAGTTTCAATAAGCGATCTCGGTATTCGATTTTTGTTAAATTAGTATAATTATATTTTTACTTACAAATTAAATCGCTGGTTTGCAGGTAAAAAAAACTCTTTAAGTGACATTTTGATAGTTCTGAGATAATGAATTGAGGTTTGAACATATTTTTGGTAACAAAAAATCCATTTTCAAATTAACATTTTCCTTTTTATTTGTATAAAATGTACACAAAATCAGAGAATACGATGAACATAATCTGATTCTGTTTTACATTAGGAACAATTAAAAAATATATTTTTGCACACAATGAGTTTTACCTCAAACATATTTGTTAGTAAAATGGTAATATGTCAATACTTTGGCAAGGGTTTCTGCAAAATTTCTTATCATTTTATATTCCATTTGTGTACATTATAAATTTAATAATAATAAAATAAGAATATAAATTAAGTTTTCTAGACTTAACTATATAAAACGTTAAAAATTCTAGGTTTCTAATGTTATTCAATATTTAATCATTGACTAGTTTTATTACGGATCGATATAACATATACTATGAATTACTTGATTTTATGTCTTAAGTGGCGCTTTATTATATATTTGTAGTTGTACTTTCTTTTGATATTTTCCTTTTGAAAGAAAATTCCATTAATATCTAGTCATACGAGTATAATCATCACTGTCAATATGAAATACTTTAAGTTTCATAGCTTATCCTTATTCATTCTATCAAATAAATTCATTTAATATTCTCATTCATGTCTTCTTCATTTGCGTGTAAAAATAAAGTACACTTTACTAGACGTTTCAAGCTAACGTACTTCTTTTCGATGCTATAATATAAAAGACAATCATGTTTTTTACGAGTTTATACCATAGTAGTATTAAAAAACTTTCATGTTACGCTTATTGACATTTTTTCTGAAAATATCATAAAATTTTTATACAAAATATATACAGTGAAATCTCGATTTTATGTGCCTGGAATTCACGTTTTTTTAGTATTTGCGAGTAGCTTTTGCAGTCCCAAATAAAAAAATTAACTGTTTAAAATCCCAAATCTACGTTATTTTTCTGATGCCATTCTTTTTTTAAACTATTCAAACGTAAAATCATGGTTTTACTGTATATATAATGTATATTTATTTAATAAATTCTCTTAAAATTATAGGTAAAACATATGATCTGGTTTTTCGTCCCATTTTTTTATATATTAAAATAATCATAAAAAATAAAAACCTACTGTAAAATTATTTACTTTTTTCTCCACATAAAAAAGAAAATTGTATTCGCTCTTTTGTTCACGATACAGTAAAACGTTGCTGCTTAAATTTCGTGACGTCAGTTTACAAAGGCTTATTATCTTCCTGTTGCTCCAAGTAATCAAATAGTCTTTTAACGATAGTTAAAGCAATCTAGTTATGGCGTTGCGTGCAGCACAGACTTTTAATTAAATTTTTAAGTGTTACTAAGAAATGCCATTTAACTTTTTTTTTATAATTTAAGAGTACAGCGTCAATTAGAAAAATAACTTAGTATATAGATATTTGTATACAATATAACCGTTGAATAATTGTTACATCAAGACATATGAAAATATATTATTTTTAACATGTAATCCGCTCAAAATGAATCATGTTTTTTTCTTTATGCAGGCAGCCGAATCACTCCTCTACAAGAATAAAAACCACACCTTAGTCTCGTTGACTCCTCCTCCGCCTTGCCCGTGGACTTGCGAGCTGACCAACGATGCTGGCTACGTCGTCTATTCAGCTTTGGGGTCTTTCTATATTCCTATGCTCGTGATGCTATTCTTTTATTGGAGAATCTACAAGGCTGCAGTCAGAACGACTAAAGCCATCAACCAAGGATTTAGAACCACTAAAGGAAAAGGTTAGTCATAAATCCTCTTATATTTCACTGTGAGATAGAGCAAGTTGGACACTCATAGCTTAAAGATTTTCTCATCGATTGATTTTTACGAGATTTTTTTAAAAATATTACCTCAACCGTTTTGGGTTCACGTCATAACCAAGATACAATTAAATAAATATTAAAAAAAAAATGACTAGCTAGATTATCAAACTCGCAATTTAACTCTGAACTCGACGACCATACAATATTTCCATCATATGTGATAATGTAAAAAAAATCAAATTTGTTTGTATTGTTGGATGAATATTGCGCACGTAAATATTAACAAAATATGAATGTGTACTTCAAATCAACAATCGTAATAGTCAAGAATGCAAATATGAATTTACACTCATAATATTATTAAAAAGAGTTTTCTTTTGTAATTAATCAAACGATTCACAATAAACTGTCATGTTTTTTCTACTAATAACCGTTTTTACTTAGATTAATCAATAATATTACTCTAATATGTATATGTTAAGTACGTCCTTAAATTATTAGTATCGGGTTACAATAAAATAATCTTAATATGTGACTTATTATTTAAATATTTTATATAAAAAAATAATATACAGATATTATTTTAACAATTGCTGAAAGTTTATCATTATATTTAAAATAATAAACTCAATTATCCTTGCATTATAAATAGATTCAAAATGTAACACAAACCGCTTATCATCTCGCAAAAAGCACGTAAAACAAGAATTCACGTTTGTTTGTAGACTTTTTTTGTATTTTCCGTCAAGCCATCATCCTATTAGCGACACGATACGTATAGAAAAGTGCGAAAAGTGGCACATAAAGCACGAGCAAGGACACTCCCAGACCTTCGTCACGTTACAGCTGTCAAAAAAGCGATGAAATAATTGATGACGAGCTTACACGTCACGCGGCAAGTGATTGGATAAAACTTTCTCACTGTAAACTTTTCTAGAAGCTTCACGCAATCTATCAATGTGTCTCGTAAGCGATAGAATTCTAAATTTTTGCATTGATAATAATTCATTATTCATCAACCTCGGGCCCTAAGTTATTTATCGATTTAAATTATCTGCTGACTTCCACGATCGTAATTTCAGATTAGGACCAATATGTTCGCGTCAGCACACTTAATTCGCCGCCCACGTAAAATAAAAGTTTGTACTACTCATGTTTTTTAGTCTTCAAATAACATACAAAAAATTTTGTTGATTCTTCAAAAATTGTGTATTATCTATTACATCTAAAATCAGCTTGCGTATCGATTATTGCTTCTCAGTTTCTTTTGAATAGTATTATGTTTATTATCCATACTTATTTTTTTAATGTATGAAACAATCTGTTTCTATATACATATATATGTCAACGTATATATTTCAAGGAGATATCAAATATTTTAACTACAAAACATTTTAATTTTCTATGCAACAATTCAACATATATCTCATCTGGTTAGACAATATACGTACATATAATAAGCTTTACTCAAATTGAAGCTTTAGAAGTATAACTTTTATACCTCTTTAATATAATCTGCGTAACGCTCATATCAACTAAAAGATATTTTATACAAAGGTAACTTTATGTAAAGAATATGAATGGATGTTTGCATTTTTTTTTTGTCATAAAAAACTGAAATTTTGCAATAAAATCAAGATTGATTTTCTTAAAATGTTTTGTGGAAATAAAAAAAACTGTAGTACATTTCAATATGAATAATTCTTTTAAAACTATAATACAATAATAACGTCGAACGTTCAATAATTTATGACATATACAATTAATTAATATCGTCAGTATTACAATAGATTGTAATTAACTTGTATCGTAGTTATGAACATATATACTTTTATGTTTTATTGAACTACGATATCGTACAGCTAAATAAAAAAAAACTGTGTTATTGAGGACTCTCTGGTACATTTATTTACCTGCATGTAATAGCAACTCTATCTCTGTCAAACATTTGCGACTCTTTTTGGCCACGCACATATTACTGAAATAAAATAGAGAAAGTGTCGCTTTCTCCCCTTACAAGAATCGTGTCAGACTACTATAAATTTCAATGTTATTTTTTCGAGTGTGCCACTACCAGACTCTTCAAGTAACTGGTTATTTGCATACAAACGTAAACTTTTGTTTAGATATGAGTAGTTTTTAAAATGCATTTTTTCGGTTTATTCTTTATTTTTAATCTTTAAACAGTAGGCTAGCAGAAATGGGAAGTAATAAAATTGTTATCCCACTAATGTTTTTAAATTTATATCTGACATTAAAATATTAATTACACTAGTCGAATTCTGAGCCTACAATGTATTTTTTTCATTTCACTAAAATGCCCAATACTTAACCGTTAAGCTAGGTAATATCTTTGTTGAATAATTAATAAAAGCATTAATATACCCGCCTTCTGGAGCTGAATAATCTTGAAAAGAAACGACTCTTACCCGATATTAAAACAATGAAAATTCTACAATCTGTTTGAGAAGACTCCCTCTCAAAGCGATACCGGGATCGTTTATATTCAAGATGGATAATATTATTTAAAACACGGCTACAGAAAATAATTGAGAAGATGAAAAGCGGGAAAGTCCCTCCGAATACGTAAATGATAACCACCTCATCCCCTTAAGTAAGTAAGATCGTATTGCTAGTTAGTATATCACAGTGGAGATTTTTTGTCTGCCTGACGCATTGTCCGTTATTTGTTATACAGTATTATGTTATATTTCAAATACTTTAAACATGTATATTTTTGTACTAATACTATTACATATGCATTAAATATTTATCAATACATGTATACAACTACTCGTAAATCTTACATTTATGATTTATTTGGTCGATTTAGACCCAATTATTTATCTTAACGTATCAGTTTCAGTTACATTGTTTTAATTTATGAAATTATTCATTTCGGTGAAATTGTAAATGATACATCTGTCATTCATAAATAATATTATTTGAAACCATGCTAGAAGAATATTTATAGTGTATTCGATACCAGTGGTTTTAGGATATTCTATAAATAGGATTTAAATAAAATATTATGTTAAGTACCTGTTTAGTACTGGATATTATGAGTATATAAAAAATTTAAGCTATACAATCTATCAAAAATATTTAATATTTAAATTTAATTAATCGTTAGGTTAATAGATAGCGCGTACTCCCAGCAAGCGGGGGTCACGAGTTTAAGACGCATGCTGGTTTCATTTTTTTTTCAAATGTTTATTCATTTGTATTGTAGCCAGGACACGAACCCAAAACGGTTGATCTAATAATTGACAATTGTTATTCGTAAAAAAAAAATCACCGATTTGACAACAAGTATCTATATTAAGATGTTTAAAAAAAACATTAGTTTGCTTTTGACCTTCAACTCTTGGTAAAAATGTTGTCTTAACTTAAAAAATGAGGACTCTTCAAATATTTTCGTATGTCAATCAGTTGATTTATTCCGAAGCAGTCGACACCCACTGACATCTTTTCATTCAAACTTTATATTGCTATGGGCAAAATATTTAAAGTATTTATTTTTTTCTTTATAAATAAAATTGATCCAAGTCTGTTTTCATCAAAAAGTGTTTGAAATAAAAAAAATATATGAAAATGTTTGTTTGTAATAAACTTTTTTGGATTCATGTTACCCTTTGACCGATAACATTTCTTCAATAGTCAACAAAATGACAGCACATACTCATTTTAAATACTCACTTATTAAAATATCATGTTCTTTACAATTTTTTTATTAAATTTATAACATGATATGCCACCACTTATGTGTGTGTATTATCAATTATATTAGTGGTTAGCAATCTTTTTCTTAGATGGGTAAAAACTAAAAATTTGACAATTTGCGCGAGACATAAAATCCGTTAAAAAAATATATTAGAGTATAAATACATATATTATTAAAAAAATAATAATAATTACATAGATTTAAAAGGAATAGTGTATTTTAGTGAGATGCTTGGCTTTGTTTTTAACGACATGTTCAATATGATAATCAAATTAGCAGTCAACCAAATCAAAAATACTATTATATTTTTTTACGTATTTACTTAAGCGAACGTGGGCTGCCCTACATAAAATGCTCAGAGACGTGGGGTTACTCATCATAATATTGTATTAGGCATCTACGATCATATGCTAAAATTTTAGTGTGCTCTATTAAAATATATTCAAAAAGTGTTTTCATTATCTATCAAAATATAATAATATTTCTTTCCTAAGTACAAATAGTGAATTCTCGAAATTTTTAAATAAAAATATTGTCTTTAATAAAACATATATTGTGAGTCAAACGTTTTTAAAATATACCTTTAGGTCATACTGAAAATAAACAATGAAAAATAACACCAAATGCCAGAATATATTTTTTAATTGGAGACAAGTATTATTATATCTATTCTGATATTGTCTAGTAAGCATTAGAATGTTAGAATATTCAAACAAGTTGACATATGAAAGACCGTAGATAAAAAAAAACGGTTCCTATATTTAAAAAAATGCAAGAATTATTAGACAATACACCTGAATGTATACTTCAACTATAAATTACACTCCATTGATATTTCAAACAAAGGTAAATAACCAATTAAACGAGGTTTTAAAGAAAAAAATAATGATTGTAATCACTCAAATGTAAAAAAAACAGATTATAGATGTGGCCATAGAGCTTTTGTCATTGTGTTAAAATACTATACGTATTTGTATCTTAAACCGTATTTATTATACCAAGAATTTATATATAAAAATAAAATATAAATGTATTGAATACAAACTGTGTTTCTCGGTAGGAATAATCTGAAAATAATCTTTTTTCTACGGAAAGCAATTGTGACAAATTGAGTTTTCTAAAAATTTTAGTTCAGCGTTTTTTTATCCCAAAATCGAATATCTATGTATACAAACTAATGATTTATACAGTCAGATTTAATACTAGTTATACGGATTATTATCATAAATATATATATCTTTAAATAAAGGCCTCTTAATTTGTACGATTTATATGAAACAAGTATTTGACAGGCACTATCTCAAGTTTTCATACAAATATTGTATTTTCCATGATTTTTATTTTATTCGGCTGTTTTCTTTTTTTTAAATTGGAATATTTCACTGACGTTAAACTTTTAGCATATGTATCATTATATAAGCTTCAAACGATTGAATCAATATACGAGTAGGTGCTGTGTACATATATATCTTAGAAGAAGAAATAGATATGATTACAAATACAGTATGCTACTGTCACAAAATATAAACGGGCCCGATTTTTCTATTGCCCTTTTTTGGACTGCGTTAAATTGAGGAAACATTTGGATTTACAACTCTGTCGTATAAAAGCCATAACATTGAAACCAATACAAATTCCATACATGAACATGCGCGAAAATTTAATTTGGAAATGGCAGATGGTGAAAAGAGAAATTTCTTTTCTAAGTAATAGTATCTTGGAAACAATATATTGTCTTTCAAAATAAATACAATTCTTGTGCACCGTATTTACAGTGCGTACATACATTGCGAGTATAAGTGCAGTATTATAAATTAAGTTTACGTATGATAAGCTATATAACGTATAAATTAGGCAACTATAAAATAATAATCATATTAACTTTCAATTTTTAATGGAAATCTATTATTTTTTTAATCATATTAGTCCCGAAACATTCAAAACATGGAGAACCTGTAAACAAGAATGTTTTAAACATTTATTTACTAGGTTCCATTATGCTGGCAGTTGCTTCGATTTTTTTTTGTTTTTCTCGAATTCGGAATATTTGTTGATTTTCGTCCCTTAAAAGGACCGAAGCTCGTGCAAAAGGGTACAAAATAACATGTTAAATATTTACTTTATATAATATATTCATATGTAACATATATGTACTCGTATAGAAATTATTAGACCTTCACACTGGTAAAGCTGTCATCAGTAGAAAAATTCTAAAGAGATGAAACCGATCATAAAATTAAAGCTTGTTTTGTGAGAATAATTAAATAAAAGTGTGTTAATATTTCAATATAATTTTTCACTAAGGATTGATCGAATATCATTTATTACGATTGTTTTCACTAAATATATGTTAAAAAATAAAGCAGAAGTAATCGGTATATTACATCATTCAACTTATAAATGTTGTAATACCGTCGAATGAATAAAAATGTTTTAACATATAAAGCTAGTATTGATCATATATATTTATGTATACGTGTGTCGCTCTCGTAGGTGAATGGTAGCGTATCCGACTAACG
>JAPMAE010004868.1:0-13731 GCA_036584705.1 Rhyacophila sp. 25_7
ATATACAGAAATAATTGCGGTGAACGGAACAGAAAAACAATATCAAAACCAGTATATGCATTTATCAATTTCATTGCCTAGTGAGAGTTATTAGTTACAAGATTTTAATATTTTTTCCATAACTAACTAAGTAATGAAGTTGTTTTCGAAGAAAGTATTGTTACTTGTTAGTCTTAGAAAAATTTATTTCACCCATATAGACAGACACTGACTTCATATAAAGTATCGACAGTAAAATGTGCATTACAACCTAGCAATTTAGAATATGCAATAAAACGAAATTTCAAAAAATAGTTACTAGGTTTTAAAATTGGACAGCCGAATACTCTTGCGATTCAACTATATAAGTACGGAATAAATTGGTGTTTAATGCTCTGAACTCTAAACGTTACGCTTCCGATCGCTTTACTAACATTTAAAAGTTTTTCAGCCTCTGTCTGTATTTTTTCTCAGCAGATAAGGTAATTGAGTCCAGCATACTATTAGAATCCTAGTCTTACAAAATAAATTGAAATATTCACAACACGATATTATGTTTGAAATTTTTATAAATGCATGTGTTATCATGGCTTATTATAAATAAAATATTTTTCCAACGTTTCTGAATTTCAAAAGTACCATTATGTATTAAAAATTATAGTTATTCACTTCGCACGCCACCTTGTTTACTGAGACCATAGCCTTGTTAGTGTTTAGCTTGGACAACATTGTTTTGTAAATTGTTAGTTCACTTAATAAATACTAATTTCATCTTGCCTATATGACGAATACAATTTTTAGTATATGTTTGTCTACTGCGTGGAACGGGAAAATGGCTAGATCAAGTAATTATATATAAAAAAATGACTATACTATTTAGGTATGATATTCCCATTTGATGAATAAGACATTGAATTGGTAAGCGTTGATTTTACTGTGAATACTACACAAACAAGTCGACATTTTATTCAAATGCGTATAGCCGCAACACCCTCAGTTCAAAATAACTCAGATACCATCGGTGGAAACGGAATCCAAATTAATGCCACCTACGAACTGTCATCGGATGAGATAGCGTCGAAGATTAAACCTTAATTATTAGTGAAAAATATTGTTGGAATATCTTTTAAATTTAAAGTAATCAAAAAAATATGTGGTTTTTGAAACCGGAAAGGAGAAAAAAAATATAATATACGAACGCGGTATATAGAATCGATTATTTACTAAACCAATGTCATCATGATTTTGTAGTGGAATAAATTGAACGTTTTTTTGTTCATGATATTGCGAATTAATAAGGCAAATTTACATAATAATGAATACAAGATGTTGTTAATTACTAACTGGCCGTATAGATTTTGTTTTTCTTATCCGGTACATATTTAATTACATATGTACTGATTGTACGCGGAGGTACCGCCCTCGGTTTTTGTACAAATAAATACTTTAATGAAAACACCCCCACATTTTAAATTAAAATACAAATTAGAACGCGTGTTTACATTGGGTAACATAAATATTTACTATACGGCAAATAGCTGTACAAAAAAACTGGTTACTCGACAATTTAGTTTTAGCAGTTTTATTTGCATAAGAGCTGAATTTGATTGATAATGAAATAATATATACGCGTAGACAAATTAAAACAAAATTTGATTAACCATACAAATATACCAATCTATTACGAATATGTTTCGTACTGTAGAAAAAAGGTTCTATGCTCTTCTGGTCATTTAAAACATCATAATTATAATTATACGTTACAATAAAACCTCATTTGTCGAAAAAATCTCATCTCAAACAATTTTAAAAAACAAAGTACCAAGAAAAAGCAAACTAGTTACCAGGAATATAAAAACATCGTAGTGGTGGTATTCAAAGAGCTTTAAAATCGAAATCATACTGTATCTAGATTCGGATTATCGATAAAATGAATCGAATGAATATCTATTCTGTATTTTGAATGAAAAATCTATTTTTTGAGCAAATCACAGCACTTTTAAAAAAATAGATACAATCAAAATAGTAGTAGTTGCTTCTTGTCGTCGAATTTTACTACTAACATTACAGTCATGAGCATTTTTATTAGATTTTTACGATGGCATTGTATTGTTTTTCGGATTTTAACATATCCAATATAATTGAACGTATCGTAGAATACGTAAATAAATGTCATTGATTTCATCCATCGTGATTTTATAAGAAATCATGTTTACCTGTGTCGGCAAACTTCTTTGTATTAGGGTAATAGGTTTTGTGTGGCGGTATTAAAACGATTAAGTAAATTTATCATCACTAGAAAACTCAACACAGAAGTTTATCCAAATGAACCAATTATTTTTTATAGCCAATTCGGTAGTTTTTATATAAGAAGGTCATTTAACCGAAACCAGGGGACCAGGCCATATGAAGAGGTATAAATAAATTGAATTAGGAATCTTTTTAGCGGCTCTCTCAAATGGTTAGGTTCTAGGCAAAAATGGTGGTAGTAGCATAACAAACTTTCCGATAATGGACAAAGATTGGAACACTGTTTCTCAAACTTTTATGGATATGGCAATATTATAAAAATCAATATTATAAACTATTACACATATTTTAAAAACAATTTAAAGTTATTTACACGTTTAATGTAATGACAAATGAAATAGCTAGGTTATGTGGATTAGGCATACATAATTTCCATTTATTACTTACCAATAACTTTTAATTACATCTTTAATTTTATTAATAGTTTTAACTCTTATATTCTATTATAAATTTTGATTATTATTTCTTGCAAATTTGAAATTTAGCTCAAGTTAGTTATTATCATTTGGCTGATAGAATATCTGCATATATATATATATATCAATCCGAAATGTGTATATGTATAACTTACTATGGGTATTATAAATGAATTTTAATTTGGCGTCAAAATATTTATATTGGTTGTGTTTAGAAGTTAACAAATAAAAAAAAACTGTTGATCCCTTAAGGGATTGTGGCAGCGCCCTTTGCCGTACGCCTGTCTTTTGACAAGCACTAGATTAGGCACTTTGGGACGAGTCACTTAAGATTTTCATTGACAATAAATTCAATTAATTAACGTTACGTTGTCGCTTTAATCTACTATGGCGACCAAAAAATAAATAAACCAAAAAGACTAAAAAACCGTTCGAGCGCTTAATTGTTTTCTTTTTTGGAACGAAACTAAACAACAATTAAGGAGTTTAATTGCATTTATTTATTGGATAATAAAGAAAATTTTTAAATAGGCTGAAAAGGAGGGCAATTTAACCATCGGTAAGTACCCATTCTGATCTCCCGATACCTATAATTAAAATTGATTAATATAAATTACCCATTTCGAAACAATACAAAATAAGGAAACATTGACGTGTAATCTATATAAATTAAATTATAAAATTAGTATATTATAGTAAAACAGTTAAAGTAAGTAAATTGGGTATTTTATGGAAATCAATAATTTTACTGTTAATTACTACCAATATATTGAATCAATACCACAGCATTTATACTTAATAAATACCACAAAATATATTTAATAAGTCATCACTGGGTCCTCTGATGTTGATGAATAATTTTCTTATTTTGAAACGAGGCATATTGATCTTCACAATGCCATTGTTTGGACAGTTTTTTTTACTAATAATAAATGTCAATTATTAGCTCAACCGTTTCCTGACTACAAAAAAATTGAATAAACATTTGAAAAAAATTGCAATCAGCACGGACCTTGAACCCGTGACTCCTGCTTGTTAAAAGTACGCGCTATCCACTAGCCTAACAAGGCGAACATTTTTAACTGTATAATATGCATATAAGTCTTTTGAATGAAAAAGAAAAGTATCAAACGGATAAAAATACTTTATTATAAAGAAACAGAAAATATACACTAAATTGTCAAATCAAAGTTGAATAACGGGGTTAAATTCGTCTTAAATATATATTGATTTAAGAACATTAATTTAAAGTGACGGTTAAGAACCATATAAACCTCTCCCGTAACGTAAATACCAAGAATAGAAAAGGTCTTGCTAAATTAAACAATTATTTATTAAGTTATGTTAATTTTCATTATGTCAAATAAGAAGTGAAAGTTTTATTTTGCAAAAGTTTAAAAGTATATATTATCAACCGAAGTAAAAATTATTTTCTTAGTCATCCGTGGTTGGGTGGATCATTTGAGTTTATTTAAATATTCGTCCAATTAAATAAAATATTTCCATCACGAACCCAAACGAATTGGCGCGTCTGACAACTTTTGTTAGAATTAGAAAACCAGAGACAATTTAAAGACAATTATAGTTCCAGTTTTTATCAAAATTGTTTAAATTTATTCACATAACTTTGCTGTGGTCTCGAATGAGTTACAGAATTTTATATTATCCGACAGAATTTATAACTCAATTATTATTGTTCTCTTTGTACGTTCGACAAAATAAAACGTGCCTTACCGTCGTCAATTTCTGCACTCCTGATACAGAAATAAAAAGAACTTGGGGTTCGTCCATAAGCCATGTAACGCTCTTGAGGGGGAGGGTAGGGTAATTTTTATTATTACGTAACACTTTTCTCTCTCAAAAAGTGAATAGAAGGTGATTATAAATTGCATTCCTATTACATCTTTTCTGTGTAATACATAATGTTACAACCTGGTAAGCTATGAATTTTTAGTAAAAATAGAACCTGAATATTTCTTTTAAAAGTATCTTGAATGTTTCTCTATCATGACTTTATTTTTAATGACCATATTATGAGCATATCTCTGCACCTTTATGTTCAAAATCATCCAAAACATCCGAATTTGTCTAACAAACTACGTTTTAAGTCGTGTGAGAACTCGCTTCTTGCACTTAATCTGTTAATGTGGGAAGTTACGTAACGTTAAAGAGGAGGGCGGGTCAAGCTGATTGTCTACATGGTACTACATGGAGGATGGAAGGTAAAAAAATATAAGAAAAACGTTACGTGATTTATGAACGACCTAGGCACAAAATAACATCGTTTGATAAATTAAGCAGGATAACATATAATAGGTTGCACAATTTCAGGTCGTGACGCACAGGTATATTCGTGCTTTCTGTGAAAAAAATAACTATGTTTTACTACCTGTCACACTGCGGAAGTCACATTTTATTAACCTACATATCATGCATTATATTCATCATCCTATACCATAAAACTTTTGCGTTGACGTCTAGCGAATTTATTGCGCTGTCGTGCAATGGCTATAGTTAGAAATTACAAAAGCTTATTTATAAACTCTATATCTATAGCTTCCGGGCAAAGCTTATATTACAACAAAAACGTTTACACGACTGAGCTTAACCAGAAAATACGAAGAATAAATTCGATTAAGATACAAGTTAGTAAGTATTTCTGTCGGCTTAATTTTATATATACTCGTACATATTTTAAATATAAACGTTTAATTAAAAATATTTAATAATACGATTAGGTGTAATTTTGATAGTGGTGATGAGGATCCATTCTATTCATGTTCATGACAGGTTGCACAGCCACCCTCCATTCATTTTGTAGGTAGCTCGCTCTCTCTTCATTTATTTTCTTTTAAGCATATCCGCTCCAAAACGAAGGATATGGATCTCCACAATATGAAGATTTTTGGACAGTTTTCTTTATAGTGTCAATTATTAGCTTAACCATTTCGGGTTCGTGTACTGGCTACAAAACAAATGAATAAACATTTTTAAAATTATATCTCTCTTGACGTTATCTGTCCATATTTTTTGAGAATACTGAAGAACACAGTGACTACTGAAGTTATTTTAATACCAATTTGAGACCATTTTTTTCATTATTTGAGTTTCTTCGTATCAATAACGTGATTAGCCCACCCAAATCTCCTTGTTCTCAAAACATTGCCAAGATTAGAGGTAATCAATGGAGGAGCTCTACATTAGTATGGATGTGAAATTCTTCATTTATTTTAACTAGTTCAAATTCATTCATTTTCATTTTTCAATAATTTTCTTTATTTTATAAGGGTGTATCAAATCAAGGCCTTAAGGTCAAACAACGTTATCTACAAAATTGGATGATTTTTATTTATGATAATGTTATTTTACGTTCTTAGCTACATAATTAATAAACAACGGTATGTCAATCTTTTCTAGTTTTTTCTTTAATCGTCTGTAAAATTTAACATTAATGACATAATGTTGGCTTTGTTTAATATAAAAAGACTGTATAAGCTGTTAGCGTTCTTGTCTTAAGAAAAATCAAATTATCAAATAAAAACAAATTATAACATTTGAATATTAGAGTTTCAAGAAAATAAAAAAAAAAACGTTTTTTGGCTCTCCTGTAAAGTTGCACTTTTTCGACTTCAAAAGCCTTCGAAATATATTGTGATAGTTCTATTATTAGTGTTAAAATGAAGAATTATTTATCAATATAATTAAAATATTACAAAATGGAATTCTACTAAGTAAATTCATATAATCAAAATTATCATATGCGTTTTTAAACACTCAATTAATTAATCACATTAATTTTCGTTAATATGTTCTGAATGATACCAGTCCGAAAATGGCTCTAAACTAAAATAATATTATAATCTACTAATGTAATATAACTGTATGCAGGCCTACTTTTAAAATATCCGCACGGCTGCCTAGTCTCCTGGTACTTGTGCAGTTTGCATAAATTATAATCATTATTGAAAGGCATGAACTATCAAGGCTTGCGCTACCTCTTACATGTTATCCGCCCCGGGGAAAAAGTGAATAGTAGATACTTATTTTCTTAAAACGCGGAGAAAATTGCAATGGATAAATAAATGCAGACGTATATTTTTCTTTATTTGTTTTTACAAAAAAATCGATAGAAATACAACCTCAATTTGTACGTGTTTTTTTTTAATATCATATATTTCTCGTCCTCGTAGATGAGTGGATAGCTCGTCCGACTCACGAGCTAATGACCAACTATTTAAATTCCATAGCTGGCAAAATTGCTCAGATTTTTTCTGGACATGGACCAAATTGTTTAGGCTAATAACTGACTGTTTCGATATATTATATCAAAACAATCTTCACATTATGGAGATCCATATGCTCCGTTTTGCAACGGATATGATTGAAGGAAAAAAATAAGTATATACAAAACATGAAATTTCATTTGTTGTATGTAGTTTAATTTTTGTTGAAATAGTATACTTGTTTAAACACTGTCAACTTTTTACGGCTGTAAAATACTTTTTTACACTGTATTTTTGCTATATTGATTAATATAGAAATCGTACGAAATTACAAAAGCTGTTTTTGCCCATTTTACGAGTATTTAAAGACATAACAATATCAATATGCGCTAATAACCGGGGTGCCACCGTTCAATTTTAGTTTTGTTTGAATGCTTCGTCCGGTACCACAAACATATTTGTTATACTGAAATTTTCGTTACTTAGAAATCAATTGTAACGGCATTCACCGTGTATTAAGCATACTAATAGTTATAATTGAAATATATCGGGGTTTTGCAAAAATTAGCAACACACATAATTAAATATGTATAACGGTAAGCCTGATTTGGTCAATTAATCATTCCAATTTAATTTTCTAAACTTAAATTAATGATTTAAATAAAGATTTTTTGCATACGACAAAGCGTAAAGAACTATTTTATTAATGATGCCCGTTTTTTTTTAAATATTAAATAAAACTATTTTAATCAAGTAGATTTATATCTATTCTGGCATACAAAAGTTTCTGACAAATGGTATGACCATTACGTGTATTTTTTGCCTATGGCAAATGGCGTTTTTTTCCCACTCCTAATTGCCCTAGACAAGGGATTTCAAAGGAAAGAATATGGTCTTTAATGTCTGACATACTCGTATATCTTGTTGTATTATACATAGTGTCCTATTTTATAGGCAGTTTTACGTAGGTATTTAATACAAATTGCTAATTTTATCATTTCGCACACTCGATGTACGCGATAAATTATAATAAATACATTAGTAATTGATAATTTGCTAAAAGCCTGGTTTCAAAAATTTCGATTATAGACTCAAATGCAATAGTGATGTCCTTAGAAAATGCTCTTTTAACCATATTCGCTCCGAAACGAAGCTTATGGATCTCCACAATGTGAAGATTGTTTATACAGCTTTTTTTACGAGAAATATTTGTTAGTTATTAGCTCAACCACTTTGGTGTCCATGTCCTGGATTCAAATGCGCATGAAAAAACTTGTAATTTTTTTTCCTGCTAATGGATTTAAACCCTAGACTCTAGACTTATGAGTCGGATACGCTGTCTACTCACCCACGAGATAATATGAAAGAAAATAATAGTATTTATTCGCGTGAATATAATATAATAGTATTACTGGGTAAATTTAACAATAAAATTAATGTTTCGAAAAAATCCCACTTCTTTCGGGTTACCATGTTAATATGTATAACGTCAGATTCCGCCATGCAATTAAAGAATGCTTTAAAACCCAAAATATTTTATTAACGACTATGCAGTTTGTATGGGACAAAAAAATCGCTTCAAATTAGTATTTAAAAATACTCGAGTGCAAATTGAGGTGATTTGTAAAAGCTTACCAAAAAAGCGCTATCTGTCATGTTTTTTTGATGATGGGAAGATACACAAACTCGAGTATGATTATTACCTGAAATAAAAACAAAAACACAGTTAGAATAAAAACTGAATACTGATAGTTAAAAAGGTACCGATAATACAGTTTTACAATAATAATATAATTTAGTCTCTTAGAAATAAAATAACGTAAAATAATATATCGATTGTCTGAAATAGTACTATTTAAGCATAGTATTTAGATACAGAGAAATAAATACTCGTAATTCATGTAGAGACAAGAGACCGGAAATACTATCCTGACACTTAAAATATTCACTTAAAAACAGCTGTAAACAGTTGTTTTCTCGTTTTTTTTGTATTTAAACAGTGATACTTGAATTTAATACTGTAAAAAAACTGTTATAGTTGCCCTCGTTACGTTACTGCAGTCGACGGTAAACCGCAGCTCACGAGCCACATGGGGCTCTTTGGCTACTTGAGTGCAGCTCTTCCATAATAATGTGTATAAAATACTTTTATTTATTTAAATTTAATTTAATAGTATTTTAAAACAATTTTTAATTAGTTAGTGTTATATTTAAATTTAAATTAAAAGTAATTTCTACGTCTTCTCTACTAGAAACACGACTCCAACGTCATCCAACTTTATTCAGTGTACCTAGTTTTAAGTGAATTCTAAAAACAGGGTTCTTTTAAAAAAAAAATTTACTCTCGACAGAAATCTAAATCGTTGTACTGCTGATATTAGGCTCTTTTGACCAATGAGTTTGCCGACAACTGGGCAAGTGGATAGCGCGTACGCATAGCAAGTGGGACTCACGGGTTCAAGGCCCGTGGTCGTTTCAATATTTTTCAAATATTTATTCATTTGTATTGTAGCCAGGATATGAACCCAAAACAGTTGAGCTAATAATTAATAATTATTACCTGTAAAAATATGTTAGAAATTTTTTCATGCAACGATAAGATCCCATTTGCTGAATTCATCTCGGAGCGTATATGAAATTTAAAATCAATTATACTGTCTTCTTTGTATGCTAGAGTTATTTGTTGATGAAAAGATTGTTGTTGTATTATGTAATTATTTCCGTTTTATTAATTACAAATCCTTTTTATTTACATGAATTACCAACTTTCTACACCACTCTTCATTTATTAAATTTAATAAACAAAAATATAGCTGAAGAACAAACCGATCAAAATTTCTTGAATACACATTTTGATAATAAGTATGAAAAGAGTTATTATTTCAACTCAATCAATTTTAAATACAGCATTAAACTTAAATCCATATAATATATTATATTAAACTGCTTTAAATTTTGTTGAGCGGCTGTCAGAATAATCTGATGGTTTACTTTTAAATATATGGTCCACAATTTAAATTAAAAATGACGCGGATAAATCACAAAGTTTCGTGAACAATCTCAAAGTGACACTGTTATTTTAAGGCGAACAAATTAGCTTAGAGCACGACATACCGAAAAGTTTTACACAGTTCGTCTGTCACCGTACAGGTAAAACTAATGACATGCCCCCATTTATGGGAAGGTTTCTTTCATCTAAGGATTTCACTCATTAAAAGTTTTACTTTAATTATTTATGCAATAATGTCATTTAAGTGTAGTATAAACTACTTAAAAAATATTTAAAACACGTTGTTTATTTATAACGTATACTAAAAATATACAATTATGCTTCACTATATAAAATTTTAATATATTTATTAAACTGTTGCCAAAATCACTGTGTGGAATGTGTTGAGAGTATCGAAAGTTTAGCGTAGAACTATATTATCATAATACACCAATCAAGTTAAGCGTCCATTGTATGTAAGTTATTGTCTTGCGATTTGGTGAAGACACGACGTGCTTGTGTGATTTATTTTTTTCATACATAACAAAATGATCCAACAATAGTGTTGGGGCATTGTCGCGAAACTGCTTCGGGGCATCCATACTTTGGTACAATATTTTTTTAGAAAAATTTGAATACATTTTTTATAAACTGCATTATTCATGAAAATATGTTGATTGTTGATGTTATACTGTCGCTCATGAGTGGATATTGAGTTAATCCCGTAGCCGGCAAAAATTGCAGAGGTTTTTTCATGTAGATTTGAAACCAGGTCATGGACCAAATTGGTTGAGTTAATAAATGTCAGTTGTTACTCATAAAAATTGCCAAAAATATGTAAATAGATATGCTTCGTTTCGGAGTGGATATAGGTAAAACAAAAAAACCTATTCATTATTTAGCTGAAAAATTGTAAATAAATCACCAAGTTATACCACAATATAATTAGTGAAACTATGTAATGAATGAAATTTATAGTTTCTTCAGCAAGACCAATCTGACTGTTTCATCTACATTGATCCTGCATAAGTACGGTTACTGCAGTGATACGAAACCTTTTTATTGAACGTCACAACTTGAGAATATCTACATTTATCACATACGAGATAATTTTTTTCAAATTGACAACATTAAAAATCAATGTTTGGCATATCTGTTTAAGCATTACCTGATATATGTTAGTTGTTTTTTCGATAAAACGGTCGATGCAAAAATAAAAATAACCATCATAGTTACAAGAAATAAATATTATTTTTTACTATTTATCTTTAAAAAAGACAAGCAAGGGTGTGCGGGCGCAGGAAGCGGGGAGACTGAGATTTCAATAAAATCTGTACGTACACGAACTTTTTGAAATAATCTTTTGAATATACAAAATTTTGTAAAAAAAAGTAAGCATTATATCAAGATAATCAATATAAATAAAGCAAACGATCAAAATTAGAAAACGAATTATTTAAAAATATTCAAAACAATGGCTTACAAAATGTATTGGAAGGTATGAAAAATTGATAAAAAAAAAAGTATAGATGCTTGGAACATTATTGTTCTAAGGCTGTTTTAAAGTACTGTCTCTTGTATCTGAAACGTGTTATTAAATTTATAATAGGAAATTTCAGACTTGTAGGGTGTCCCTATTAATACTCGTAGTGTAGGTGTTTCGATGGAGGAATAATTTTCATCGGTGTTGTATTATAATGCGATTTTTTTACCTGTGTCGCATTGAAAAACGTTGAGTATATATTAATTTATTCGATGAGAGTTCAACGCGTGGGTAAAATTTCAATCGCGAAACACCTCAGTACCGCATTTAATTGCAAGCCAATAGGCGTGACAAATTCGTATTGTTGCACTCACTAAGGACATCATGATGCGTACATATAAGCATATACATAATTGTGTAGTAGTATGTAGTTTATTAATATGAGTGAAACCAAAGATGCTTCGGGAATTTATTGTGTGTTGAAATAAATCTAGAAAAAATCCGTATGTATGTAGATAATTCATTCATGTTCGAAAATACGAGGAAAGTACGAGTATAATAAACATGGATAATTAATATACAACAAAAATAAAAACACGGTCTCGCGTATAAAAACTGTACGTAAAATTGGAAATTGAAATCTCGTAGGAATAATATCAATGGTATTGTTTCATTTTGTTAGTGGTCAAATAAAAAAAACCATATAACGATTTTTCTTACGTTTTTTACCCTTCTCTTCAATATAACACCCCTCCCTCCTTTCAAAAGGTTACGTAACTTTTCACATTAAATATAAATGAAATTTACAATAAACTCCTATCCTATATATTCATACATATTATAGTTGATCATAACGCGACATTAATAAATACCCATGATACTATAAAACAAAAAAATATATTATAAAGTTGACTAGACTGTAAGCATTGCATAATTTTCCAGTCAGTTGCTACAGCAATATGACGTATATATAGCCTCTATCCTGTATTAAAATAAATTACCATTGTCATATATTTTACATTGCACGATAGATACTCGTATAAGGCGTACCAAAATATTTAAATAACACTAGCTGTAACTTCAAAAGAAATTAATCGTTTGACTTCACATTGATATAAAAAAAAATACACTGACAGGCCATTGTGTATATTTTTAGTAACACGATAATGGTGTAATTGCATGATACGATATGCATTAATCAATTCGATTATAATTTGATTAATACTCAAATAAACTATCAATTTATCACACCATGTGAATTTTGTAAGGTATTAGCATCATATAAAAATAGATTATTGAAAAATCTAACGCTTTTTGCTTAAATTTCTGATCAATCACAAAATATCGATGATTTTATGCGTCGCATGCAAGTTAAATCACGTTACAACACAAATGAAGAAAATTTGATTTTCTTTATAGAACCAGACGAAGCGTTAATTCAAATTAAACAAAAACTTCCATTTCAGTATAATGTAATTAGTAAATTTTTCAGAGTTTTTGACATTGCTTACAATTATAAATACTTAATTATTTTATTATATTAATAATATTTGTCTGGCGACTGTCTATTACCAACCATTATACATGTAATTGCAAAACAATGGCATCAACCACATTTTTTAAATTGAGGCATAGTAGATATATCACAAAAATACTGGAAATAAAAATATATAGAATTACAATGAGGATAAGAACTTCCAATGTAAGAGACATTGCCAAAACATCGATGCGGTAATGAAATTGGGTAGATGATTGCTGGACATATATATAATGCTGTTTGGTGGTATCCAAGAGTAATCAGCGCCACAGTAACGGTTGAAATATTGAAAAAAAGTTAATAAAAGAACTTAATACTAAATTGCGTGGTTTTGCTAAGCGCTAGGAAATGGTTACATGTGGTAGGTATCAGGAGAACAAAGCACGTAATGGTTTACTTGGGCATCGCATTAGTTGACGATCGAATCGCGGTTGTGGTCTGGAGCAAAATCATTCCTCCCTTTGCTTACGTGTCATTATTCAATTTGAAAAAGATACCACTTTATAATTTCTATATTCTCGATACTTCTATGCACGAGTGAATCTTGAGATATTATTCAAATGACATGACAATCATTCCGCGGTTACAGAGCTCCGTTACTACCTGCGTGGCTGATAATTATTATTCCGGAAGTGGTAAAATGTCGGTTTGAATATATAAAAACTATGACACTTCGACCTCATTTCATATAATAAAATTATACAACATGTTTGCTCATATATTTTTTATAGGTAGAAAAATATATTTATTTATATATTGAAATACGATACTTTTTAGTTTATTTTATTTATTTA
>JAPMAE010004870.1:0-13730 GCA_036584705.1 Rhyacophila sp. 25_7
AAAATTCACTAAATAAAAAATACGTATGTCGTTGCTTTTAATGGCAAAAAATTACATCTTAAGTTACTTGCTATATAAGTTTTATTTTATGCCAATATAGAACGGCGTAATTCGAGTATTATTTTGCTTCATTTTCATATCAGCTCAACATAATTACGTCAATGAATGTTTACATTAATAAAATACTTAAACTAAGTCATAATAAATAAAAGCACTCCGTATATTGAACAGTTTTAGGATATTAAATTGTCATTTGGATGACTTCGTCTACTATTTTATTATCCCAACATCCTGGTTGACTTGCACGAATATAAAAAAATATATCGCTGATATTTTAAATATTCATTTTCATTAAAAGTGTAAACGATGGTAACGAAACTGTTTTCTTCGTTCGTTAAACTTGTAATGCGATTCAGTAAAAACGTTAAAAGCTCTAAGCACTTTTTAATAAACGGGCAGCTTGCTCTGACAATGACAAAATTTCCGCAGGTTGTCGAGAGTTAAATTTGTATGGAAAAAAACATGTATCAGCGGGATAAAAGAGTCGCGTAAAACATGGATTCCGATCTAGCACTTTGAATAATATTGAAGTCTTTGATATCATCGCTACATTATGATTCTATTCCATCGTGTTATTTTCAATCAACTATTGTTCGTCTTATTATATTGTAATAACGATGTTAGCAGTGTCAGACCTGTGAAAGTAATATTTGATTGTACTTCAAAAATGTGTAACTGTTTCTTTCACGAGTGTCGTAATTAAAATATTAAACTATGTTCAATATGTCTTGTTATTATTAAAGATAAATTAGTTTCCCAATATACTGAAGCTCTGTCGTTTTAAGAAAAGAGTAAATAAAATCATAATAAAGATATCCATCTATCTCACATTTGAGATTATGTTATTATTACATGAAGTTTTATTAAGAATCGCTGAGCCTACTGTAGCGAAAATACTATAAAAAACTTAAATTTTCTTATTATCTTTGTATACTAACTAAGTGATGGTAAAGTAATTTAACACGTTAATTTGTAGGTCATGAATATGTCGCTAGGTAATGCTCTAAAACACTAACATACCAATTTACGACCTTCAATTGCTATCTACATTATAACATAGTTTTGTGACTTTTTTTACATTATCGTTTTTACTTTATCGTTTGAATGCAATCACGAGACTTATTGTTGAAAATAAATAGAAAATAAAGTTTTTGCGGGAAAACCTTATTCTTTATTATACGCTGCATTACAGAAATAGTTTTTTTCTTTTTAGAGTGAGTGGGAGTTATCAACCGCTCAATTATTATTTTTTTGAGATGCCTACTACCAAACACTGCCATTTCATGTTTTTGACGATGTTCACTTTTTAGTGATTTCTGTTAGGGAGTTTCAATCCCTGCAATTTAGTGTATATTTTATTATCAAATTCGCTCTAAACGAGTATTAAAATAAACTTTAAATTATGATTTTACTATCAAAAGTGGCCAAGTCAGATATTTCTTGTTGTCATAGCGGCCGTGTCATATATTTAAACTGAGTTTCTGAAAAAACTGAGTAAATTAACTTAAATTTTATTTTTTTAATAGTATTATTTATATAATATGAAATTATAAAAATAGAAAAAAACGTAAAATGTGAAAAGATATCATCTTTCACAGAATTCACAGATTCGTCTTTCCTGAAAAAAAAGTGAAACTGACTTGGTCATGTTTGATACTAGACACCTCATTTGGAGATTATCTACTAATATAATCGTTGGCTTTAATCGTAATCTGTCATCTACTTACTGCGTTGATTTTGCCAATATTTACAAAACATGAATATTACAATTCTCATTTTCTCTCTGTTAATGTGTAAAAATATACTATAAAAAATTAATATCTCATCATATTATATTGCAAGTACAAATATTTCCAACTATTTATAAGTATTATCGCTTTGAATCGTAAAACTTAAATTTGAGAGATTATGGTCGTATGTACAAAATATTTTAATAAATTATATTGAAACAAAATTTGAATTTGTTGCTCTTAGCCTTTTGTTTGTCGCGTGCACAAATATGCATTTCATAAACATACATTACTTCAATCAATACGAGACTGCCTTCCTAATTTTCATTTCTTAGTCATTTAAAACTATCCCCGTCACACGCATATTGCTTAGCAACAGATCGCTGTATATAATGTATCACTTTCTCCGACTTTTTTAAATGAGTGTCTATTATATTACTTACTATTCGTAAATATATATACTGTATAAACGTGCAAAAAATATTATTTTTCCAAAAAAAATCGTTATAAAAGTCGTATTGTATGTAGTAGTGTAGGGGCTTGGATAAGCCTGAATAATTTTCCATTTCAGATCAGTCGGCAGGTTGTTGAACATATTTCCACATGTTTACACAATGTTATGCCGGCATCGATTGCCTTCAACGCTCCTGCTAGATGTGCTCAATCCGGGAGGCAATCGAAACTTTTTCTTATTAGTGGGTATCCAGAGTTATGCGGCAAACTCACGTGTGACGAAGTATTTAAATTCTAACTTTGACGAATAAATTATAAATTTGTGGCTTTAAATAAGTTTTCCGCGGTTTCATATTACAAATTTAATGAATTTTCCCTATTTATTACGTCTAACTAGAAGTGCGTTAAGTTTCGTCGCGTAATATTATCTTTTATATTTCATCATTATATAAAATACTTAGTGTTTACCATTAACGATAGTTTTTCTTAAAAATATTAAATTATTTCCAGCGTTATTAATTACTATATTGATGACTTTATTTTGTAAAAGTTTTGCTCTTTTCTGTTTAATGGAAAGCAAACCTTTTGTGAACTAGTGGATCGTGAATTTATTCTCGGAGCTGGAATATAAATCAAATATTTTCCATTTAGTATCAATATATAATGCTTAGATTATAATTAACAGCTTTAATTTTTATAACTGGTCAGATGATCATCATATATTTAATTATCTAAGCAAAAGTACTGAAGATCAATTTCCATATACCGGCTTATAAGTTTGGAACCACATGTCTTCGCATGGGATTTAAGCGCACTCGATGTATAATGTCTAATGGCTAGTAATTCTCAATTTCAACCAGATAAGCCACGCAAATTACTTATCTCTAAAATTGAAAATGAACGTATGTGAAAAATTCAATATTACTTGTATATGTGTGGCTAAGTTTACATATTAGAATACTTATATGGTTCGGGAAAGTACAATTTAGAACAAAAAGCCTAAATTATAAAAGAAATGGCGTAACAAAAATTGTTTTTCTTTTCATTATAATAAATAGCCTCAGGATGGGTTTTTACAAGCATCAATGATTGTCACTCCTTACATCGTTTTAAGTCATACAATTAATTTTCGTGTACAATTTTCTATTACAACACATTGCAATATTGATGAATGTATGATATATCATTAAATTGATGCATAATATCTACTCACATACATGTATGTTAATATAAATGTTCAAAAATATTATTTTTTTTTGTAGTAAGAACTTATATTTAATATTTTTTTAAAAACATTAAATCGTCTTTTACAAGATACTTTTTCAGAAGTATATTAAATAAACGCAGTAGTATAATTCAAATAATAAGTTTGTTCTTACAATTCGTGAATAATTTTCTAATACAACAATCGTCCGATTGTTTATTATGTTTGCTCTTAAAATCATCGCTTGTTCCCAAGTATTATCAAATTCGTATACTGAGAACGTAATGACCACTGAAATCGATGAAAATACAAACAAACGAGTATTAGATATTTGCATAGCTTCTTATTTGATATCACCCGTTTCAATCAAACGTTAAATCTTCGACTTTTATCCTACAGACTCCCCGATAACCGTAAATTAAAATGGAGTGAAAATGTATTGGATAAACTTATTTCCGTTAAATATCCTTATTCCGTGAAATTTATTTTCAAAGATTTACTTTTGAAGATTTTGCATACTAATTTATAATCCTTACCTTTTGACTTTCATTATAATATTTAATATCAACTATTGTAAAAGAAGGTTTGGTTTAAAATATTTTTATTTTACATTAAATGCATACAGATTACGAAAACATTCATACTGTAAATATAAATAGGTCTTGGAAAAGTACCAATATATGTATACGTACTGGCGTGTTTAGTTGTATTTTTGCATTGCTATCATTTGATATACAACTAGTCTGAAAAATACAATATATGCTCGTATAAGCTGCAAAATAGTTCTGACCAAACAACTGACCAAAAGATATCTTTATAAATAACTTATAACGTGTACTTTATTTATATATTTTTTTATTATTACTTCATTTTATGTTGTTCCATAATCTGTTAACAGTATTATCAATAAGAACTTGATAAAAAAAGATCATACAATGACTTCGTAGGTGTTATTAACGTTTGAAATATCTTGCCGAGACGATTTGTTTGTTTGAATGTAATATTATACTGGAGCCGCTTGGTAAATTACCTTGCTAGTGATGAACAAAAAATATGGTAATTCCATGGTCATATTTTCAAAAGGATGTTAGTCTACCCGAAACATTGTAAATAAATATTAAATTATACTAATATCTGTCCTAAAATATTTCATATATCCGCTAGGACTGTCGATTATAAAAAAGTCTTGTAATTATATGTTCGTGATAAATAGCGTAAACTGAAAACATTTTATTATTTGTGTTTTGGTTTTTTTTTTAAACTCTTGCATTGAATTCTTTTTGAGGTTGATATTGTTTTTATATATAGATGGCATTTACATTTTATTGTTGTGATATTTACTAGAAATAATGCATAAAAATACGTTTTATTTCAATACAATTGTTATCTCCTAATACTTAACAGCACCAAAAATTCTCACTATCATTTATAAAATGTTAAAACAGAAAGTATTAATTTTGTATTTATTATAATTATGTATTGTGATTCTGATCAAATATTTTATCAGAATAAAAGTTGACCAGGTCATTTAATGCAAAGTTTTCATTTCACGACAATGCTAATAATTACTAATATAGAAAATGTGTCTCGTCTTTGTGGTCTTGTGAAATTGAGATATTACCATATTTATTAATTTTCTAATATATTTTTTATTTTTTTTATTACAGTTTCGATGTTGAAAATGGCTCAGGCGTCGGCGGGCGGAGTCCTTTGGAGGGCGCCGCATCCCCATCGGCCGGCCTCGTCCTGCAGAACCTGCCGCAAAGACGCGAAAGCTTTCTATACAGGTCGGACTCCGACTTCGAGATGTCGCCCAAGTCGATGTCGCGGAATAGCTCCATCGCAAGCGAAAGGTAAGGTTCCCGACTACAACAGCTTCGCTCTCGCGCCGCTAGACTTCTCCGGAAAACGCAATTTCATTTCGCTAGGAGTTTTTTGTTGTTGTTCATATGTGTCGTGTTATTTTCAGAATCATTTTCACTTGGTTTTTCATACATAATGAATACATAGTATACCATTTCATCAGCATGTTTAGGAAAAATAGTTTTTATTAGCATACATACTAGTATATGTATAATCGGAATTGACAGAATATGTGTATTTGAATGAACAAAGTTTGATAAATATTTCATGATTTATATTTATAATGCAATGATTTTTGTAAGTCCTTCACTTCATTTAATAAATGATCCATTTTTTATTTTATATGTTTCATTAAGAAATATCCCTGCATGAATTATAAAATTATAATAATCATGCTGTCATGTTAAATTAGGCCTTTTCATACATATCATTATTTCAATATTTTAGCGTATAATGCAAAGATTTATTAAAATATATCAACAATATGACAACATTTTTCTACACTTTTCATTCTTAAGCTCTCTACAATTCTCTACAAATCATTACATTTGCATGTTCTGCAGTCTTCATGATGTCGGCTGTTCATATCCGCAGATTGTAGTGCGAAAGCCGAATGTCTACATATTTTTCTTCATAATCCTTAGGGAGAGTTTTGCGTTTTATTTTTACCAAACAAATTAATAGTGTATTTAAGTATACTTTCTTACACGATGTATACTAACTAAATGCTTTACTTTACCACGGATATATCTAAAAGAATTTTCTTCATAATTTACTCATGTGAAAAATTGAAATTTATTAATCATTTTCCATTTACTGATGAATTGACGATCCACATTTATTGATGATTCTTTCGTATTTTCTAAGATATTGTTTATAACTTTTTTATTCCTTGCCTATCTTTGTTCGTATCTTTATTATACGTATTTTGCAGCTAATACGATTATATCAAAATGTATCGTTATTCCAAAAAAAATCCTTAGTTTTGATTCTTAATAAAGTTTTCTCAGTCTATTAAACACGTTTCTTTAACCTCTTATTGCTCATGGATATATATATAGTATATTTTCTAATCTTATTGTAGTTTAAACAAACTATAGATTGTTGCTTTATGTCTTACTCATACTGTTAATCTTCCCCACTAAGTTCTGGGAGAAAAGAATATCGATACATGTAAACAGTATCTAAATCTATCTAATATAGTTTTGAGTATCTTATATAGCATCATACAAAAGACTCTTATTTTTCAAGTCAACAGGAAATCTTGCTTAAAAATTTGATCGCCTTTTGGATATCAGCGCAACTAAGTTTTTCATCGCTCTAAAATAACGTCCTGCATTTTTTTATTATGCATATATACTTAAATTATTATTTTATTCGGTGCTGTATGAATACCAACAAATGAACACTGTTTCATATGTTCTGAACATCTATTATGGATAGCTTCGATAAGAACATAATATTATTTAGTTTTATTCGCTAATTTTTTAAACGTCCATGTCTAGGCTTACTATAATAGGATAGAGAATACGTAATTTACTTTTGATTTAAAACATTCGTATATATCGTAGCCTGATAAAGAACTTAGAAGGAAACCAATATTTGTACGAATTTTTCATTATAATGATTCTGCCTTTTGCGTACGTCTACCCTCTGTGTATATATATATACATATGTTTGTAAGTAGCTTCTCTCGTGATAACGTATCAAAATTTAGGCCATCTTTTTTTATGATAAATAGTCGTAGAGTTTTTATATTTGATTAGTTATTCGAATAAGTTAAATACGCTATCTGCTAAGTAATTTAAAATCTTTTTTCAAGATTAATTAAAGTTTAAATATTTTCTTTCAGTAATTTTTTCGTCTTATCCAAAGCGACATACTTTTACGGCTGGCGTTAATTAATGTATAGCCAAAATATTGATTTATTTTGAAAGATTACTTATTTTCGGATTCTTTCTAATATAAAAGTTTTCATGAGAAAACTTTTTGATGGCCAATGATTGATTGTTTCGCAAAAAACAAAAACTTGGAGATTGATTTTTCAATGAATAACGACAAAATGAGACAAGCTAATGTATTACGTTTTGAAAATATGTATAAACCAATTATAAATTAGGGTATATTCTTTCAAGTAACAAATTAAAAGCTCTCTCAATATCCGGACCGTTTTGCATAGTCATTAAACTAATAGAAAATACGTGTTTTGTACGTATCCAGAACCTATCTTTGGAGTGTCTACCCACGTACAGGTAAATGTTGAAACACTTCTCAACTTCATCACTAACAACGTAGTATACCGGATGCGTTCTCTCTTCATTGCTATCGCAATTAAATGACTCGGAACATCCCGCTCGTAGTTTTGTGTATAAACTCTCCGGGGCAGATAAAACTTACCGTTCATAGATAATATACGAGTATATATTATATTTTAGAAAAATAGTTTTTGCTCCATAAAAAACCGTTTCAAATACAAATATGTATCTGACTTTAAGGATATTTATTCTTCAATTTTAATAATTTTATTTGATTGAGACGATTTTTCTTATCATTTTTATAACTCGTTAGTGGTTTGGCAACCAAAATGTGAATAGAAAATTTTTTTTTGTTGTAGAACTGAATTATCTACTCAAAATCAAAATACACGTTAAAATGTAAAAGTAAAATAAATATGGCATGAATAATAAATTTGGATTTTTTAAGTGTTGTAGAAATGAATGACCCAAGATTGTCTTATTTGCGGTTACAGTTTTCAATTTTAACAGATTTAATAGGTTGTAATATTAAAAAAATATTACCGTCTATTTTTTCTAAGTTTGCACGTTAGATAAACTGTTATTTAAAGTTTCCATGTGCCAAGTTTTAATGTAAATGATGATGAATGACTTTACACGTTAATGAAGACGTAGTCTAACCAGCCGAAACAAACTCAAACATGTCATGTAAAATATGTTAATTACGGCTTAACTTTAGTTATTTGATATAAATTCACCCATGTTATTGTGGTAGAGATGTTATAATACCGTCCATATCGAGCTGCGGTCGCGTGACGTCGTTATTACCTGGTGACGTCACAGAGTTTCAAGAGCGAGTGGCGGAATCGACAATCGGGCCAAGTGGCGAGGCCCCTCCAGCCGACCGCTTCAGGTGAAACTCGGGAGATTTCAGTATGCGTAATATTCCCACTTTGAACTGGGTGGTCGACTAAGGGCCCCCCTTGATCCGCGAGCTCTTCGGCGTCGTCAATCTCAAAGAAAGTATTCGGCGACAAGGATTCGTCAGCATTTCAATAGTTGAATCAAGAACTGAGAGAACAATAAAACTGAGCGTAGAACCGATTTCAAAATAGTACTTCCTAACGCCCATACTAATTTCCATTTTTGTGCGACTTTTTGCTTGGTTTTCCAGAATTCTTATCTTATTTAAACCATAAAATCTTACGTGCGCCTTTTTTATATTTCCTGACACCAATCGAAATTTATAAAAGCCTATCGATTTTTAGTTTAAAGTCATATCATTTTGATGACCGGATCAAGTCTATAATATGAGTGACTTCCCCATATGACATATATACATTTCGTCTTTGTTGAGAACGTTCAAACCTCTGTGTTATTGTTTCAACTTTTATTAAGTTAAGCCGTGAGAGTATTGTTTAATACATTATCCTATTTTTAGTCGTAAAATATAGGATTAACATTGACAAATAATACGACTGGTGATATGGCTATCTACAAACATTTTTAACTCTATTTAATTATGATTTCACAAATTGAAAACAAACCAAAATCAAAGTCTAATTGAATTTATTATATTAGCAGTTAGTTATTCATCCAGTTTTAATATAAATCACAAAAATAACGAGCGGTTCGTCTTGTTACGTATTGTATTTGATGAATACTTTTAAAAATTTTGTTTACAACAGAAATGTTTCTGGTACGCAGGAGTAATATTTTTCAGAATTATAACTGTTGCGGATGTTAAATATATTTTTAAGTGTATTTCACCATCCTACGCAAAATTTCTCTTCATTTAGAAATACGAATAAATCTCAGTTATCGCTTCGGAGTTTAATCAAGTCGAACAAAGCAGATTAATTAATTTTTAATTCAAATAACTTTTTTCAAGAGGTATTTGTCTTTTCCATATTTTTTTTATAGTCGTATTATTGTTTAATAAAAATGTATTTGCTATTAATATTATTGGCGAATGAAACAGTATTATTTTAAACTGATAAAAACATTGGAAATTTTATCATTACAAATATTAATTCGGAAACAATGAAATTTATTGACATACACGAGTATTTGGTGTTTTTTTTCACTTAGAATATCTCAATGTAAACCATTATATTTTCTTCCAAAGTCTATCAGTATTATTAGGTTTACACGCATAGGTCTAAAATATTAAAATATCTTATTGATAATGCAAGTTATACATTAAGAATTTAATTTTTTTTTATTTATTTTCTAAATGATATTTAAAAAAAATCTATATATGAAACATATGTAAATATCTTTTTATGGTATATAATTGTTTTTTAGTTCCATATATGCTCCGAGATAGAGCATATAGGATATTTATAGCGAGAAAAGTTTCATAACATTTATTTTCTTATGAAGTTGTTAATAAATTATTAGTTCAACCGTTTCGGGTTCATGTCCCGGCTACAATACAAGTGAATAAACTTTGCGACCAACACGTGCCTTCCCCTTACACTTGCCTTACCACAACCCTTAAAAATAGTAATTTTTTAATTTTATGAATATAGTCTAATTCTTTTATCTCTTCTATGTACAAAACAACAAAATAATATAACGTTTCTTTTAAATTTTTTACACCTTTTTTCACTCATTGTGCTTTCATTATTTGTATAAATATATTTAAACACACAATAAACAATATTAACATTATAATGTTTTCTCTATATAACTAATTTAAAATAAAAATAATGACCGTAACATTACGATCATCGGACGTTGTTTTTCGAATCAGACCGTATGTTAATAATTAAATAGTACCCTCTCACATTACCTAGCATCAAAGAAAATGTTACGCGTGTTCCTGAGACAAGATTAATATACAGACAGGTAGGAAGCTTCCACACTCTCGTAAGTCCTACGTCAATTTGTAAAGCATTGTAATCTGTCAGATCCACAACACTACAATTTGTGGGGTTTGTATTTTTCCGGATTTTTATCGTTTCATGGAGTGTTTAATCCTCACGATTTTATGTGACCAACTCCATTCTGTATTTTTATGTCTCTAGTCCTATGGTTTTTTTTTTATTTTTTCATCGTACATAGTCCCATTTTAGTTAGTGAAATGCAAGTTTAAGTTAATATTGAGATATAAAATAATAGTAGATATAGTACAGCACTAATTTGCTAAACTATCCATGAGTTAGAATTTTATTCGTAGAAAGTTGTTCACTAGAGAATTTTCCGCTGACAACAAAAGGGTACGCGGTTGTTCTGAGAGTAATATAAGAGTTCGATTTTTTGTAAATGAATAGGTTAAATTTAAAATAGAGTAAAATACAGAACACACTTAACCATTATATATTAAACAAGGATGATACTAGTACCCGATCTTTATTTTCAGTCTTTTCTTCAGGATTGTCATTTAAATACATTTTATATTCAAACGTCGATTGAAATAATACATAGACATAGATCATAATTCATTATTTTCCTTTTCCGGAAGCATGCAAAAATAAAATTAGCGCAATAATGATGACGATAAGAATCTATTTGTAAAAAACAATGATTAATTCATCAATTATTATTCACCGTGATGAGTTTTTATTTACTCCCCCAACATTGTCGACATTGACTTTGTTTTGAGGGATTGATTACATGCTACCCGTGTAAGGAGGGTCTGATAGCTCCGTCTCTATCTCACGCTTTCCGATAGGTATGGTTGTTATAGTCGCGTCCCTCTCGCTCCAGGTGTATCGATCCGCGCCGGCATGCCCCAGCCAACCGGGACTTCGGACGGGAGAGGAGAGCTTTTCCATTCAATGTCGTTCGCCGATTGTGACTGAAAAATAAATCTAAACACTAGAATAACGCATCGCTGGTATACAGCGACTCATAATGCAACAATTACGTGCCATTTATATATAACTTCAATGTTCAAATACTTACATAGTAAAATTAGTCTCTTATTTAAAAAAAAAAATTTTTAAGCTTTTTGATGTTACGGAAGGTTTCAACGGCTTATAATATTCGCAATTTATAATAACACAATTTTTCCTCCTATAGCATTCTGTTTTCAAATCGTTTGGACGTCCACTTAACGAACTACTTTAAAAAATGTAAATCCTTTTAAATATCGAACGATATACTTAATTTATTTATTCTGGTACGTGTGCATATATAGCCATCCATGTATTACAATGTAAGCTTACAATTTTACCTTAGTGGCATCATAAGGTTTTGTTAGAGAAGCATACAAAGACATACATTGCATTTGTTCTTGCTTTGTTCTTAGGACCATACTTGCATGCTCGCTAAACCTATTAGATGTTGAATCTCATTATAGTGGACGTTGTCGAATCGTATAAAATACTTCATCATAATATAATTTTGAAATAGGAGAAAAGTTGTCTTACCATATTATCAGTGCTGATATACTTTCTACTTAGGTTATAATGACTGATGTTTTGACTCCTTTAAATTTAACTGTAAAGTTTAATATATTGTCCGATTCTACAATAAAAAACGTTATTAATACGATTAAATGAATATTTCAATACAAGAATTCGTTTTAATATGATTTAAGTATATTTTATTAATCATTGTGTTAGTCCCCATGCATTTATTTCCGGATGTATAACTGCAAACATTATAACAAGACTCCTTTTATTAACTAATTTTAAAAATCAGTTTCACTAGTTCAGGTAGTTTATTCAAAATTTTTATTTCTCGCTTTTGACAAAAAAAAAACCGATATAGTTTTAATGAAACTAGTATTTAGTAAGTACTTCTGCCCTTGTAGAGTGAGTGGATAACGCGTCCGACTCACGAGCTGAGGGTTGCGGGTTCAAATCCCGTATCTGACAAAAATTACCGCAGGTTTTTTCATGTACGTTTGAAACCAATACATAGACCAAATTCAATGAGTCAATAACTAATGATTATTACTCGTAAAAAAACTCTCAAAATAATCTTTAAATAGTGAAGATCCATACGCTTCGCTTAAGAGTGAATATGGTTACAAAAGAAATATATAAGGTGGTGCTACATACTTTTTGGTTCAGGTTAGGCATTGATGAAAAAATGACTACATCATTCTTTATTAGTCTCTTTATGATCTTAGGAAATAAGTTGAGCTAATAACTAAAAATTATTACTCGTTAAATAAAACTGCCTAAACAATCCTCATATCGTGAATATCTATATGGTTCGTTTCGGAGCGGATATGGCTAAAAGAAAAAGATAAGAAAATATTCCGTCATTGGTAAAAATAAATGAAAAATATTTATTTATACACAGTACTAAAACTAAGCTTTATTTTGCCGAGTCTCATTATCAATTTTAACTAAAGTAGATGAGAATGTCGCCCTTGTAGGTGAATAGATAGCGCATCTGACTCAAGCCCCGTAGCTGGCGAAAATTGTACAGGTTTTTTCATGTTCACTTGAAACCTGGACATGGACTAAATCGGTTAAGCTAATAACTGATTATTATTCGTGAAAAAACTCTCAAAAATTTTCACAGTGTGAAGATCCATTTGCTTCGTTTTGGCTAAAAGAAAAAAAAGATGAGAAAAAATGTAAAAATATCGTAAAAGATACCTATTGCTCATAACGCATATTTCTTTTAATCTCCGATTAACATATGGTGGGTGTGCTATTCTGTTTACATGAGGTTATGCTATCCTAAGCAGATTATTTTGACAAGACATTTTATTTTGTGAGGCCGTTGATGTATTAAAACGTATAAATAGCACGTCTATAATATGTTAAAATAGATAGAAAGGTTATTTTTTTTTTAAATAATCGTTTGGACAGTGTGACAAACCTTTGTAATGAAATTAAAATCACAATATATTCATACGTATACGAATGTCGCCAAATATGTTTTTCTTGTTGAACACAAATTCAATTCTACTGACATGTTTTTGTCTTTTCAAACTTTTTAATCGAATTTTCAAGTAGCGTATCTCGGCATTGTTACTAAAACCTTGTGATCATGTTACATCCATTCAAAACTTATTTTATCTTGTTTCATTTTGAAAATTTCGCTTATAGCTTATAGTTTTAAACATTTTATTCAAATTGACTTTGTAAAATACAATATACACAAAAAATTAATGATTAACGAAGAAGCCATAATTAAATATTTATAACCATATCCGCTCCGAAACGAAGTGTATGGATCTCCACAATGTGAAGATTGTTTGGACAGTTTTTTACG
>JAPMAE010004878.1:0-10285 GCA_036584705.1 Rhyacophila sp. 25_7
CTGTAGAATAAAGTGGCTCATGACATTTTTGAATAATTTTAATCAAAGCCGCTTTTTGAAAGTATGAACAAAGGTATTAAAAACACCAAAATTTTAAAATACAATGGTGTGTTTTTATGTAAATCATTAAAACAATAGCTGCAAGCTATTTGAAATGCATCATAATACGAAATGACACGACACAACTGATGGAATCGTTTCAAAAGCGTGCCCAAAATCATCGACAGAAAAACGTTGCATTATACATTCATAAAACTGTACTTTAGTAATTTGAATGATTCAAAAGCGTGCACTCTATGAATTAAACTTTTCAGTTTTATAATAACACTTTTTCTCAAAATCTACTCCAAATATTAACAGCGGTTCCATGGGATGCAGAGTAGATAGGCTATTTACAAATTATTCAATCGCAATATGTACTCGATGCAACGCATACCCTAAACCTGTGATGGTGAACCTAGAGCATGCGTACAAGAGATAGTATCTGAACAATTTACAGATTTTTTTCTAATAGATAACTCATGCTTAGGATATCCAGACTTTCGATTTTATATTTAATTGTTTCGTATACAAATTTATTTTTTATGTTGGCAAAACGTTGTTATTGACATATATAATCATTGAATGATATGTTGCTGACGTTCAATGTAGACAAATTTGTGCATCTCTAACACCTTGTTGGTAGTGGATTCCATTTTGACCATTATACGTACATAATTTTGTCTATGCAAATTAATACGCCATATCTTACACACGCAAAAAAAACTATTTTAAATCTGAATAATTCTTTTGACCAAAAACGCTGTGAAAAGTTAAGCCGTTGTTTGTTTTTGCTCGAAGTTTTTTTTATCACATTAGACAGTCGATAAATAATATTTGGTATTTTTTGGCACGTAAAAAGGTTGGCTTCCGCTGACCTCGACCTGTTACGCTGGAAGACCACATGTAATACTTTGAAATAAAATAAATCAGTAAGTATTTATTTGTAATCTGATAAGGGCACGCTGAACGAATAACAAAAAAATCATCAGCTGCGTAATACTTTATTCCAAAAATAATGAGGTCTGTGATAAAAATCCCTTTATTCCAACAAATAGTAACATATTTGTCTCTCAAAAAACAAGGATTCTATAATTCGATTCGGGTTGGGAAAAATCGCAAGCCACAGATTGGTTAAAAGGCTACACGGATTTTTTTTAGGAATTAGAAAAATCGGGACAAATATTTATTTTTGAAAGTTACTTTGCTCTTATTCGATTTTAATGGTCGCAAAGTCGTGTATGCATACATCTAGCGTGCTGGCTGGCGCTATACAAAAGTATGCCTAAACAGGTCGGCCGATTAAAAGTGGTTGGGACTGTTGTAATATGATATTAAATGGTAGTGTTATTTGCGCTATACTAATCTAATAACTAATAACACATATTGGTATCCGAAATTGCGATATTTTTCGTGGAGCAATTTTAAACGGACTCCCAAATAAACTCATCGGATTCAAGCTTGGATAGCTAAACTGATCGAGTATTCAGCACACCGGGTGTACAGGGCACTCCATGCTACTAAGGAGTATATATAAGGCAATTAGATAGTCTAATAAATTGTCTTTCATACTTCGATGCATGGTGATACCATCCGATGCAACTCTGATATGGGAGTGATTAAAATAAAATTTAAAAAAATCTTTTATGCGGTATCAGGAAGGCGGCCGCGCACAATCGCAGTGGCAAATACTGGCAAGTATGTGGTAGGGAAAAAAAGCACACATTGATATTTAACCCATCATTTTCAGTTTTAATATTTCGAATTTAACATTGTCTTCTTTATGAAAAAGTTCACATATTGATTGATTGAAACACAACACACTAAATTCTACACCTCATCTAAGGGAAAGAATTTGAACTCGAACCCTCAACATCCTTTCTATTACGAATATCATAGCATTTTATGGAAACAACTTTATGTCGTGAATTTGTTGTGTAGGTGTAACACATTTAATTAGTTTAAACATGAACCTTTTGCCATACCAATATCTAAGTAGATATATATTTTACAGTAGAGTACATAATTCATTGACATATCTTTAATACGTACAGTCAATATGTAATACTTACGTTCATTAGTTGTAAAAATAACAATATTTTATACTTAAATCTGCTTAATAATTATGTTACAATTATACTTTTTAAAATTTGCTATATTATGTTTATATCGTAAAAAAACAAAAAATATTACCCCGTTCGGCAAATTGTAGTATTTTACGCAAATTATTTTACAAATATAGTTGTTGGCAATCAACTGAGAAGTACAACATAAGTATTGCTCCTACTCAGAAAACTTAAATGAATTGTGGTTTCAAAGAATATTCTGCGAATATCGCTAAAAATATCAGCTCTTTGTTCGTTTCAAGAATTCTATTTACTTCTGATAGTCTTTTGTTTTATTATAGTGAACGTGTAATTGGCTTCTTGATTTTCTTTCAATTAAATTGTTTTCTACAAAACTTGTATGTAAAATGGAATATTTAAGAAACTGCTTTATATGTTATATTCTGTATAAAGAATTTCGAAACAACGAAAATTTCAGTATGGTACTCATATTTATTTTGTAGAACCGGATGAAACATGTTGTATAAAGTGAACTAGCCATGAAATTGAATGAAAAAACTCGTTCTACCGATGTAAATATTTCACTGTAAATTAAGATGAGAATGTGTTAATATTATTTATGTTTTTCAACAGTTGTATAATATGGAGGGACAATTTGTACAATTTTCGTTGTATTGAATATAACTTTTCTGTAATATGAAATAATTTCTCAATAAATGACGGCTGTTGTGTAAAAACTTGGTAAACTACAGTGAGACAGTTTTGTAATAATCGCAGTTGAAAGTTTCTTGCATATTTAAAATATACTGAAAAAGTAAGTTACCAAGATTACTTTTTAGGCACAAAAGATAAAAAAATGAATGAAGAAGTGTAAAATGGTATAAATAGGTTAAAATCGAATAAAATGTAATTATATCTACTCGGAAGTATGGGTTATCAACTTTCTATACCACATCCGTTCAATAATGTGACGTGGTTTATTTTTCACAAAACGTCAAGTAATAGACATGGTATATTGTTTTATACGCTGGGTTTGGTATATCGATCGTCCAGTTCAATAATCAGATATTTCCAAACAACCAGTTTTGAGATATTGTCAAAAACAATATTCTAACGGTCACAATACATCAAACATTATTGATTGATGATGATAAAACTTTGACTAATCACTCATACAAAAATAATGCCAGAAGCAAAGTATCCGATTCATTAGTAAGATATTTAGAATTATCTTAGTTAATAAACCAGAGAGTATTCAAATTTCGTTTAATTCTTTACTAGTTTATCGGCATTATCCTTTTTTGGTGACATTCTGGGATAATCTGAGTACTGAAATAGATAGCATTTTATGCAACATTTTACATGTAACTGAATATTTAACTTAACTGAACGATCGATATTATAAACAAGCTTAGAGTTTTTTCAACTTATTGAGCTCATATGACGTCACGCACTAAATGTTTCATCTACAAAAAATATTCTTCGGAGTTCAGACTACTTAACACAATTTTAATATGTGGGCATTGAATAATATTACAACTCTTACATTTAAGTATCACGCAGTTACGATTTATAATGAAGAAAATTTCGATTTTATAACATTGAGATTGTTTAGAATGCAAAGCGTTGGAACGAAAGTTGTTTTTTTTTGAGTGTTTCCGGTCACGATTTATTCTACACAAAATAACGATTACGCATAGTTATTACACACAAAAAAGCTAACGAAAAAACACGCCCCGTCACAAATTTAAATGAAAGATATTCATTCTAGCATAGATAATTCTTTTGCATAATCGTGTGTTAAAGAAAAATAGGTCATTTGTTCCTTAATTACTTTCATACACGGGAGTGATATAAATCGATGTATCACTTTTAATTTAGGTACTAAAGAATTCGTTATATACTTTCACGTACTGGATGATGCGAATGAGTGGCTCTTTTCAAACGATTCGGCGAAATTATGCGGTGGCGCAAGCCATAAAACATCAAATATAAAAATAGTTTACTTATTAATCTGCATCAACAATTCAACACTCAAAATATGTGCTTTATCATTTTTTTTTAATCAGAACGATCAATAATACCGAAAGTACATTTTATTAGCTAATTGATATTATTCTTTATTTTACAGGTGAGATAGACCATATTTCATGGATATACTCGTAGGAATTGATTTTTGTATGTAAGTATTAATTTATTTAACTTTTCAAGTTTTGAAATTAAAGTTCTAATATCTTCGATATGTCGGCAAAAGGCGTTATGTCAAATAATAGCCGTTTTGACCTAATAATTCAGTTTGGTAGATTTTTGCACACTATCATCTGGTAAAACAAGCCTAGCCATATTCTTTGTACTTTTTCTGTAATATTTAAATATCACTACCTATTAAGTCGATAGTGAATATTTAATTACTGGCAAAACATATAAAAACGATTAAGTCTTATTTGACTGCTTAGATTAAGTGTTTTTATGTATATTCTAATTCTAGAAAAAAGCGTTAATACTTACAGTTCCAGTTACCTTAACATATCGTTAAATATATGTATGTAAGAGATTCAAACTTTAAAAATCGATTTTCTCAAAATATTCTTTTTTGACGTAACGTCTTCTGCTCATATACCGACGATATGTACTCGTATGTATTTTTAATACTTACACATTCGAAAAGAGTGAAGCATGATTTATAGCAATGCTTAAAATGTTATATATCTCTAAATGAAAATATTGTATCATGTACTCGTAAATATATACGAATATCCAAGAATGAACTTCAATGTAAACTTTTAATAACTGATATGAAATACCAGGTGCCCCAATGTATTGTTTATTTGCTGAATTCCCAGTAGGCCGTATTTGAAATTATTTGAAGGGGTTTTACCTCATTTCGTATGCGAAAACAAAAGGTATGGCCTACAGAAGCGTTAAGGGCGAGAATGAAATGAAAACGAGAGATGTTTTGCGGAAGAACTTGGTTACATATTCAGAGAGCATACCTTACCTACCTACAAATTGCTTGCCTCCAGCTAGTTTAACTTGAGATGGAGCGATTTTTCTGCTTATATCAGAGTTGTATCATCTTTTTTACATGCAACCTCAATTATTTACCCAAAAGCTTAAACTCAGATAAAACCGCTAAAAACACTAAATTACAACAGTAAGCAAATGTAAACGTTTAGTAACATTTTACACTTGCACTGTATTTACTATTTATTAACGTCATATTTTTATTACATCACAATTCGAGCATACTATTTTAAAAAAAAAGCATTTCTCATATTTTTTTCCAATATATTTATTTAGACACACATATATAAAGTAAAAGAAATTAAGAATAAAAGAGTATATTTCCAATGTCTTTCAATTAAAAATATCTTATTAGCAATGAAAATTGCAATATAATGAGATCAGCATCATCTCATTAACTTGAAAATAACCAAAACAAACATCATTTATAATGTTATGTCTCTTATTTTAATTGTTTGCAGTTTTAATAAGACGGATAGACATAATGACAATATGTCAAAATTATTATATAACTATACAATACGTCATTTCATTATACATATTGGCAAAAGGTATTAAATCCAAAAATGATCGTTTTGACTTAATAATGCAGTTTGGTAGATTTTTGCAAGCTACAAGTATATCGTCTGGTGGAACAAGCTTAACCATATTCCTTGTATGTACTTATACTGTGATATTAAAATGTCGCTATCTATTAAGTCAATATTGAATATTTTATTACTGGTAAAGCAGATTAAGCCGAGCAAGGACTATTTGACTGATAAGATTAAGTGTTTCAAGGCATAAGCATTTTTATACGATGTTATTATTTTTTCAAAAGCTTGATTGGCATTTATTCGCAATCGGTTCTTACATTTTTTTTAAATTACGTTTAACGCAATATTTTCAATAACAGTGTTCGTAAGTAAAATTCCATGCGTACCGCTGGTTTGTTAACCCAGAGTATATCATCTTGAATTCTAAAATAAGAAATACTCCTATGGGGCATTTGCGGTATTCATAGAGGGGTATTAACTGAGACGCTCTGTATAGAATATCTATTGAGAACATAATATTTTTTTCAATACGATATTTTTAACTTTTAAAAGGAGGATTTTTTAAATAATTACAAATATAAAATAATAATTAAAAGTGTCAGATATTGCAGATAATATTTATTGAGATTTCGGTAAACAATATACGAATAAATTAGAATTCCCATGAACGTAACATCATAAAGAAACTTTATAATGAAGTTACAATATAAATTATAATTAAATGTTAAATTACAGTATTGATTGAGAAAACAATGTTTTTTATCTTCGTAAAGTCAGATTTCTAAATAAGTACACAGATTTATTTTTATATTTGTTCGTAAATACGAAGAATTTAAATTTACGTTTATATTTACATTTGTGACTCCTCGATAAAATAATTTAGATTATCCGTTATTGATAAATTTCTGGGATCATAAAAAATACTTTGTTATACTAAAATGAAATAATAGAACAAAATTTGTCTTCCCTTGTCATAAAATATTCGTTTTTTTCTTTTAACCACATCCATTCCACAACTGAGCATATATGTTATGTGAATGTGATAATTGTTTTGATTGATTATTTTACTAGTAATTTTTACTTGATCAGTTATGAGCTCAACCAATTTGGTCATTATTGTAGTTCCAAATGCACATGAAAAAACCTTTACAATTTACAATACAAAAAGCTACGGGATTTGAAACTGCAACCGTTGATTTGTAAGTCAGATACGCTATCCACTCGTCTACAGGGGTGACCAGGGGGTTCAAAATATAAACATATGTTGAAAATACTTACTACATTCGCTATTTTTTTATGTTTACTTCGTTAACCTAATTGACTTCGTTTAAGTAAATGAAAATAATATGTATGGAAGAGTTAATTTTATTTAATTTCTTTACTTTTAAGTGAAAAGCTTATATTTAAAACAATGACACAATTTTACAGTTATTTCCACAAAATATATATTTTTGTAAAAACAAAAAACAATGTTCGTCCGCCATAACATGTGACTCGATCGAAAATTGTCTTGATCGTTAGATGTATCTTATTGACATACGACTAAGTATAAAAATTGTATTATCACTGCAATATTTAAATACATATGTTTAAATCATATCACATGTTCTTACTCTTCTTTAAACATGTCACGCCTCTTAACCGGACCATATGGACACTACATGATGTCACCATGTGTCCTCGTCGTTGGCCAACTCCCTTGGCTTTTTACAACCTTCCATATTATGCTGGCATCTCGTAATTCTGTCAAATACATCAAAGATATATCATTAATGGCCTCCTGAGACGATGGAATCCGGTTGGCACAAAGAAGAGACATGCTCTATTTAGATGCAATTCAGGCATTCTCAGCAAGTGGCCAAGCCATATTCAAAGTCTCATCCTCACTTTGAGAATAATATAAAGTGGAACCTTGCTTAACGAGCACCACACATAATGAATGATTCGCATAACGAGAAAAATAAATTGTAAAAAATCAGTCGTTTAACGAGTGTCGTTTCCTATAATGAGTGACGAAGAGAATATCGGGAAGTCCTGGATTGTAAAACCATAGCATAATCACTTGCGCATAATCAGCTGATCGCACTCGATACCAATACTCAGCGTGCAGTCGACGAGAATGTTTTTCTTGCCAACATCATGGAGCTGGAGGTGGATAACAATAATATCGATAAGCTTGTGGAAGTGTATAGCCAGAAGCTTACCACCGAGAGATTATGAAGTTGAATTGTTTTTTACAACAAGAAGCTGTGGAGGAGAGTTTGTTACGGAAGGGTGAGGTAACAACAGAATTAACACCTTCTAAAGTAATAAATGAAATGCTGAAAGTATGGAAAACTGTCGTGTCATATATTGAGAAGCGTCGACCTAACAAGCAATGGATATGCGAGCTGTAAATTTATTTAATGATAATGCTGTGTCATATTTTCAGCAAATTTTGAAGCATCGGAAAAACGAATATCTTTAATATCTTTCTAGTAAAAAAAAAATAGTTATCATAAATAATAAAGGTGTATAATTAGTTTGAATAAACGTTATATATTTTTTTGATAGTGATAGTTTTTTCGGCATGGAACGCAGCATCGTATTTTACATCGATTAATATTGGAAAAAAAATGTTTCGCTTAATGAGTGTCTCTCTTTCGAGAATTATGCTCACTAAGCGAGGTTCCACAGTATAGTATTATTGCTTATATTACAGTAATATTTATTAAAGGTTAGAGACTATTAATAGAAGCAATATTTTTCAATTCCTGAATCACGTATATGAGATATATTGTGATACCTCAATGCATATGAAATACCTCAAATATTAATGCATAGTGGTAATATATTTCAATTTCTATTCCCGCAATGCAAAGAGAACTGCGAGTGCGAGTATGATAATATAATAATAACAAAATTTTGATTGCACGAACAAACCTCAGCGGGTAGACATACCTGTTCGCGGTTAGTAGTCTGATAGGACAGGGCACAAACATTTAAATTCCCTAGACAGTTGAAACCATCACAAACAATTCTTCGGTCGGCAGTAGACCAGGGAGACCACACGAGGCGGTTTATTCAGGACGAGGGCCTGACTCCAAATTGCGTAAAGACCGAGCGGTGAGACGGCAACTGTTCCGTTGGGTGCATACAAATTACTCTAGCATAGGGTTGACCACTATGAACGATTTTATTTTTAATATAATGGTACATTTTTGTTATTCGATGGGTATTTTTTAGCTTTGAACTATTTTCATTAAGAAGACGGAGTTACATAAATGAAATGAATTCAATAATATTTTAAATGTCAACAACAAATAGTAAATATATATTATTATACTTTGCTTATCATACTGGTCTTTATATTATTTGAATTTGATATACAAGAACACAAGTTTTTATTTATTTATTAATCGGTATCCGTCATTATTGAAAATTTGTTATTTCATGGGTATGATGTAAAAAGTTGGTAACCCATAATGAGACAGTTCTGTAATAGTCGCAGTTGAAAGTTTCTTACCTATTTAAAAATATACTGACTGAAAGGTAAGTTGAGATTACTTTCAGACACCAATAGGTTTTTCAATAAAAAAAAATGAACGAGGAATTGTAAAATGTTGAATAAATAGGCTAAAAATCTAATACAATGTAAATTCTACCTAAGTGTGGGTTACCAATTTTCTACATCACACCCATTATTTATGAAAGACTGGAATACACTGATGAACTTATTATTTTTTGTATTAGTATGTCGAAAATTACATAAATTGAATATAGTCCAACTGGAAATATACTCGTACATACCGAAGACTGTAAAAATGCATTTAAAGGAATGTTTCAATATTATAAATATATCAATCAATTCGCAAATAATCCAAATATTTATAAAAAAATAACACATGTTGTTTTCATATTATGCGAACGTCATCTTAAAGGACTCAGTAGATTTATGCAGTGTATATATTAATTTAGTTATTAAACCGAAATGAATTCAATTCAATATTAATGATTATATTTATTCGATTTTTAACCTATTTATTAACCATTTTACACTTCCTCGTTCAATTTTTTTTTTTTTTTGAAAAATCCAGGTACCTAAAAAGTAATCTTGATAAACTTACCTTTTCAGTATATATATATTTTAATTAAAAAGTTCAGTGGTTGGCAAACTACGGCTCGCGAACCACAAGCGACTCATTGACTATCTGAGTACGGCTCTTCCACGAATGACGTGTTTATTTGATTTTTTTAAATTTAATGTAATAGTATTTTAATACAACTGTTATTATCTAAATTTAAATAAAGACCAATTTCTACATTCTTTCTACTACACAATTACAATGCCATATATTGCTAGATTATTATAAACTATGTTATCTAGTTTTATTTACTGTGCCTAGTTTTAAATCTTCAAAAAACAGGGTTATTGTAAATAAATTTGGCACTCAAAAGAAATCTAAATCGTTATACTGCTGATATTATTTCGACTAATGAGTTTGCCGACCATTGATTTAGTCCATTGTTTCAATACATATAATATACGAATACATAGTAACAGAACTCAAACGTAGGTTTGAATAAGCTAATTGAAAATTACTGAAAAATTAGCGAATCATATTAAATATTATTTCCAAG
>JAPMAE010004886.1:0-12053 GCA_036584705.1 Rhyacophila sp. 25_7
TTTGAAATGTATGCTTGTCGGATTGTAGCATTATGTCTGGCACAGAAAAGGTTAACATGTTATTTCTCTGCCTTAAAGAATGCATTACTTTAAGGTAAATACCGTCGAAAAATAATAGTCTCAACATAAATGTCAGTAAAGTAAATCACAATAAGTAATTGAAAGATAACTTACAGTAGAATGGCGCCAGAACTTAATGAGGCCATGAATATCGGTGCTTGGAGCCAAGAGAAGATAATCTCGCCATTCGTCATAGCTAATGTTGAGACTTCCATCTTGATCCATTCTGAAATATAACAATCAAGTACCATATATTAAGTCAATATTACCAAAATTAAAATAATTCGAAAAAAATGATGTTATAAAGGTGAGACAATCATGAGGAATACTAAAATAATTCAACAAAAATTATGTTTGAATATAGCGTTCTTGTCCAAAATCTATAACGTTTGTATCACTTAACTGTACTTAAATCTAGTTTTAATACAAAATCTAAGGGTTAATTTTTAGTTTGTTAAACTCTGCTTGTCAACAATATTTACTGCTCTAACGCAAACATGACCCAAAAATGGTTGAAATTCTCATGTACGAGTACATCATAATATTATTAGATTTTTTTATCCACAACCGTTTCGAAACAGAGCATATGGATCTCCACAACGTGAAAATAGTTTTGACAGATTATTTTATGAATAATAATTGTCAGTTACTAGCTCAACCATTTTGATCTGTACATTTTTTTCCAGCTACGAAAAGTGATCCCGCAACTTTCGGCTCGTAAGTAAGATGCGCTATCCACTCGCCAAAATGAACGATGGCATAATATTGCATTGAACTCAAAATTATTTGAAATTACTGAAATTTTGTGAATACTATAAGGGGTTTTAATAAAAAATATTTACCTTTTAAGCAAGTTTCTGGCCTCATGATTTTCCATCGCGATACCTAAGTCAGCAAAAGCCGATATGAGCTCATCCAGATCAACTTTTCCTGAAATTTAAAATAAATCAATAAAGTATGATTGAGGCATAAAGCAGTAAGTTTATATAGTAATATTGCAAATTTTAAACCACATATAAAACCAATACTCAACATTTATTTTGCGAGCCTATCCAGTCAAATTACCTGCATAGCAGGTAAATAACGTTGTGCACGATAAATGTGCAACCTATTATTACAAATGATAGTAAAAATTCATACAAAAGAAAAACAGTAATCTATTTCACAGCTGCAGACTTATACTCATTCCTAAATTGAGATTAGTCTCCCACATTACAGAAATAAATAGCACACTTAGGACTGTAATTCGTCTCCCACAAACAGTGTGTTAAAAAACTGATATTGGATATATGATCTTACAATAGAAATAAAATTCGCAACAGCTTCCAACTAAAAATATAATACAATCTGAATAACAAGGAAGAGTGCCAATAAAATTATTTCCATGTAATATTCTAATAATTGTAAATTTTTTAAGCGTATTTGTAGAATATAATTATCTTTTTCAACTGGCAAGTATAATTCAAAGTAGACAATTGTGTTAAATTTACAGCATGTCGAGATAAATAGTATGTTATATCTGTTTCAACAAGGTCGGATTCGTTAAATTGACACGTAATAAAAAAATTACATCACAAGTAGGCGCTTTCGCAGAAAATTTTAAATAAATTAAAAGTTCTCTAACGCTATGCTGTGAACTAATTTCAGGAAAATTGTCATTTACCACCTAATGTCAGATGTGCAATTTTAAATTAATACTTGAATAATTAATGTGGACTTTTTAACTAAATGTGTAAATACAGAAAAAATACGGCGATAAATTGTGTTTGAAAAACAACAAACAGAAATGTGATAAAAAGTATTGCACTATGTAATCATATAAATGTTATTCAATATATTATTCAAATAATTTATATATTTTGTGCTCTTAATGAGTTTTCCAAATTTTATGAAAACACCTTTTTTCTATTGCTTCTTCTTCTTCAACAACGTTTGCTTCCTTATTCTCACAAGCATACAGACTTCGTGAAGTACCTACACAAATTTGATAAACAATTGAAGTTTCAACTTCTTATTCCAATCCAAAATCTTGTAGCTCCACCAATTACACTGTCTTGTAGAGAGCATTTAGCGACCTCCCAGAAAACTAGTCTATTTAAAGAAGCATATTGTGTAAAGCATTTTTGAGCAAACAAAGGCACGCATGGCATCAAAATGAACTATTACTAATATTGTGTGTTTGAACATGATATGATAAGACGCTATACTATATGGTTTGTACATTTTGTCTTCCCATTCTTCTGCATTTGTTCTCCAAAACCTGTTCTGAATGGATGCAAACCAGAATTGTATAGTTTCAGAATAAAATCTGCTAAAATATAGCACAAGTCTCATTAATTCTAGATGGAATTGGAATTTGCACACAGATTATTGAGCTAAATTTAACAAAAATGAATTAGTTTCATAGACGTTTTCTCATACATATGTGATTCCGTCAAATAAAATCTAATGAGAGTATTCTCATATTTAAAAATAAATTAATAAACCGGAATTGAATAAATATTACCATCTTTGTTTTTGTCGAGGTGCGAAAATTGCAGTTTGAGATTTTTTTCATGTTCCCGCACATAATGGATGAACTCTGATAAACAGACATCACCACTTTTATTGGAATCAGACTGTGCCAAAAATTTCTGTAAAAAAAATATACATATATATATATTAAATAATCAGACTATATACAAATAAAAAAATCATATGAACCTAAAATTTAAAAGATTTCAATATGTACTTAACATTCCCAAGCAATCGTCACAATGGAAAATAACAAGTCGTAAGTAAAACTATTATGCAAAGTTATTAAGCAGATTTTTTAAAGAGTTTTTGAAGAAGATCGGTTCATCGAAAACTCTTCTTAAACCAGGAAAATTCTCACAAATCAATAGATGTAATGATAGTTGTATAAACTTAGATCCCCAGAACTTGGCAGCATGCAAGCCATTCTCATAATAAATTTTCTCTACTATCAGTATTTGGTGGAAAGTATTGAAATAATAACAGTTATACATTTTTCCACAAACTTTTTTTTGAAAATTTCAAACCCAGTTTCATCTGTATATTTGCGGAAAATGTATAAAAACTGTGTTATGTCAATATAACAAAAAGTAAATTTCACGACAACTCAAGTTTGATTATGCAATTTTGTTTTCATCGACTAACCCTTTGAAAACCCCACACTATTGAAACTACTGGCTTTGAATAAGAAAAAAAATAAAACTTTATTAAAAGTTTTATTTTTGTATACAAAATAAAGCAAAAAAAAATTTGCGATAAGTCATAAATTATATAAAAATATTTATGTATAAGGATTCATTACGCTGATAATTCCATTATATAATATTTTGATAGCTATAAGTGGTGTTGAAATTTTCGACATATTAACTGATAATTAAATAAACATTTGTTTATATTTTTGTCAATTCTCCTCACAAAACTATATTTATTTGACGCATTATGGATAAATATTGGAAATCCCTATTACATGCCATTTTCTTAACTCTCATACAGATGATGATAATAGAGGGTAGAATAGACAAAGAACATACTCGTAATCCACATACACAATGATTATTAACAATTGAAAAAATCATGTATTCACCTAGGTTGACACAAATATTTCGTTCACTACACTACTGGTAAATCAAAAGACATTAGGATTATGACATATTAAAAGGACCTATAATATAATGAATAGTAAGTTTTCATTAGTGATATTCATAATCCCAATTATCGACAGTTTAGTTTCGACACTACTAAACCTTCCGTTCTACATAAGCAAACACGTATCAAGCAAACTACACATCATATCTCATCAATATGTCTCGGTAATTATGACGAAAATGAATGGGTTAACCCTCTAGTATAATATCTACAGAGTTTTTAATAAATATTAATAATACATGGAAAAACATTTTCTTAGTGTATGTGGTTTGAATTTGAATGATTAATTTAATTACTGAATCTAACGTCCGAATCAAAACGGTAGCCCGGTGAAAATACAAATTGAAACATCATATACAGGGCTTAAAGTCAAACAACGCTATCTACAAAAGTGCAACTTTATAGGAGAGGCAAAAAATGTTTTTTATTTTCATGGAACTTTCAACAAAGGAGATGTCTATTTAAAACCTAATGTTATAACATTTGTTGTTAATATGAATAGATTTAGCATCTCGGAAGAACAATACAATACACCAGCTACAATACAGTTGCCAAATTGTATACTCTTTATGACTCTCATTTGACTTAGCTGACATCTATAATAAACTATGAACACAAGGTTACTGCTTGCTGTAAATCGCTCTTAGGTAGGTAGTATCAATACCATTTTAAACAAATGGTATTAACCGTTGCGAGGAATTTCTTGATTATTATGTTTTTATTTGATAAATTTATTAGAAACGTTAGCACTTTCTAAGTAGGCACCCTAAACATCTGAATATAACGCGTAGCAAGTAATTTTTAATGATTTATATAAAAATATATTACTTTCATAATACTGGCTTGACTTTTCAAAATTTGTTAAGCAATACCCACATATTGTAATCTAACAGGGAAGTAGAAAGGAAGAGTTAATTCATTATGATTCGGTATTTTGTATCTGCATAGGAACCCGTGTTTATATGTATTTCACAACTGACAAACAATATAAAGTAACATATTTATAGATATCCTGCATGTCACCTATAATTTACAATAAAATCTACTTATACGTTTCTCACCAAGGATTTGTTACATGTTGAAAAAAACTATGATATGTGCCCAATAGGATGTGGTCAACTATTAATGTATAAAATTATCATAAATCTAATAGTATACATTTTTCACTATGAAAACATATTTTTGTTCCTGTGGTTTCTTTCCAATGGATTTCTGATGTACTTATAAGTAGTATTTTGCTGTATCTTTTTTCAAAGCAAGGTTCAACATGCAGTGTAATAATCTAATGTGAATTATAATATAAGAATCTATTGAGTATAACTAATTTTAATGAGTTATCTGTTTATAAATTTCAAGGTACTGTAGATTTTATTAAATATTACTAAGTAAGTTATAGACGATAAACAATAACAAGTATAAAGTACAAATAGTTTGCCAATTTAGTATACTAAAATACGAAAGTGTCAAGGTTTGAGGATAGAAGACAGCTGTGATAAGCCTAGTAGCGCAGTTATTATTCAGACTTCATACTTTTTATAGATAGTCTGATTATTGTGTGGTTTCCTGAATTACTAGAGTATTGCCTCCGTTAGCGCTATGAGACCTTTGCCTATCTAGTGTTATGGGTTATCTATTTTGAAAATTCAAAAGAATAACATCAACAATTACTATTGTGTTGGGTGAAAATAAGGTATTAGAACAGAACAACGTACATTTCTTTAAAGTTTAGTTAGTTATGTTAAAAATAATAATGTGATGTTTTTATTGATAAATAAAAACTTTCCGTCATAATCTTCAAAATATAAGATATTTCAAATATTCTTTACTAATATAATAAAACTATTTCAATTTTAACACTTGACTTAATTTAAAATGGCATAAAGAAATTTAAAGAAATTTTCCAAAATTTAATAATCTATATATAAGAAAACGCGCTCTTTTTCTTTTCAAATATAATAAATGAATCTCAAAATTAACAAAATACAGTATAAATATGTATAAAAACACATTATTTAGATGAACAGTTGTGAAATTAGGGGTCACGATTTTCAGCATTGATGAAGATGGTGTAGATTGAACTTGTGAGTTGTAATTCAATAATGCTGCAAGACTTTGAATTTAAAAACCGTTGAGGAAAATATTCTGCAAATAATGAGTGCGCAAACATTGATGATCCACACAAAACTGACAATTTATGAAATTTAATAGAAAAAAATAACTGTCAACATTTATCGATTTGTTTGCAATTTGATTATAATTATGTCTTGTTTGATATATCTTTAATATTTGGATTGCAGTTTGAAGACATATTAAATTCTAGTAATCATGCTTTTCTCATCTGTGTACAGTAAGCAAGCTAAATTCTCATTTTCTATACATAATAAATGCTACTCAAATTTTAGTATATTGTCATAAAAAAATATCCAAATGATAAAACTGTGAAACTATAGAGTACGGCACTACAAGGCTAAGCTTTACAGCACTATTATTGATTTAAGATATAAAATCATAATTATTTAAAAATCCAATCATAAATCACTATAATTTGTGGACTTGATTCTAATGCAAATAGAAGATTGCATTTGACTTAATCCGTAATGTATTTGGGATGAAACTAATGACACTACGTTGAATCAACATTATATTATTACAAGTTTCACCAATCTGTAAATGCCGTTTTACAACCAGCAGTCAAATTTCTCATATATTGTCAAACCAGTATAATTATTATTGAAAAATTTGAGAAAAATAATGTGAAGACTACGCATTATACAAATATATATATTTTATGTCTCTTTTTATTACTAACGCAACTATCTTCCAATATGCTTAGGAACATAAATAATTTACATAATTCTGAGAATATTTCATGATACTAGTGACCAGAAAATTACAATTGTACAGTAACACATTCAATATTCAAAATAATATGAATTTGAATTGAAGGAATAATAATAAAAGGTCAAAAGTTTTTTTTAGCTACTATTTATAAATCTGATGCACATAAGAAAAGGAGTAACTTTATTATTCAAAACAATTATCCCACCGGGTCACAAATTCTTGAAGTTCAGTTATGCATAATAGTACAAAACATGTGGTAGCTTTAAAATGTATAAGAATCTATTCAATAACATTGAAAATATGCATAAGTATAAGAATATAATCTTATATGTATAAGAATGTATATATGCAGAATAAGTGGTTTCTGCTGCACACAAACATACTAAGGAAATGTCTGCAACTATGAATTAATCTAATTTATAAAAAAAAATCATTCCATAAAAACATCGTTTAAATCTACTTGACTTTAAAATCGATTCCTAAAACAGATTTTGCACCTATTTCCATTTGTTTACATTCAAAATAAGCGAGAGCGGTTTGCATATTTATATAACTTCTATTGGAACATAAATTGTTTATTTTGTCAGTTTTTTGGCCACAGAGTAGATTTGAATTCTGAGTGTATTACAAAATATGTACGGGTGATTTGCCACTATAATTATTGTACATCAAGATACAAAAAAAGTAAAGAGCATGTTATATGCACTCTGCCTCTTATGGCTTCATGTTTATATCAAGGTCTGAGAGTGCAAAGCAATATATAGTATGTTGGTAGACGAAAAACTTTTGATGAATGTTACTAAGAGCTATTATTTAATGTGATTATTTTTAAAATGTATTCACCAATCAGAAGACCCAAAAATGATTTGATTAAGTGGAGAATATACTGATGTATGAAAATTTCCACAACAAATAAACAGAAGCTGTAATTATTTGTACATTATGACATTTCACCATATTTATGCACTCCTATATATTTATAATGCTGAAATTTCTACAATGCAAAATTTTGCAGATTGTATTCAATTCTATTTAAAAAAAAAACGATTAAATTGACTATTTGATTCTTTTCACAGAATACTATCAATTTCAATATTCATTTTTTTAATACTTGGAGTTTAATAAGTGTTCTATTTTTTAACTTTTCTTTCAAACTATTGTGTTGATCAATATAATGAAATTAGAAATAATTAATGTTGAAAAATCATTAACGTATGGAAAAATTACTTACATACATTAAGACATTTAGTAAAATAATACAAAAAGGCACAATTGACTGTTTTACATAAATAATCTAACTAATTATTTTATTTCTCAATCAAAAGACGTGGACTAACAATTTTTTTGGGATGATTACCCTGTATGTTTTTTCTTTCAAAAATCAATTATTTACATTAATGCTAAATGGTGAAAAAAAATTATAGAACCTACCTACGTTAAAAATTGTGCTTGAGACATTTGAACATACTTGTATATTTTCAAACAATATTGTCACATTGATTGACGAAGAATAATCTTATAATATACAGTGTTCAAATATTTTATGATCATATTGTAGTTGAATAAATTACTTATGAACTTTATACAACCATCACTGTACTGAAATACATGACATACATTACAAACCGTGACCATGAAAAATGAATGAGATTAACTGAACTCATCTGGTAACAGAATGGTGCAGTCAAGTATAAAGTGATACAGAAGTTTCCAAATGTTTCAACTTCATAAAATTAAAATATACATAAATATAGTAACCAAATATTTATAGAATATAAAATTCAAAACTCGGTAACAGTAAAAAGAGTAATTAGGCTTCATTCTATAAAAATACCAATATTTTACAAGCAAACGTAGTATCACTGACTCACTGACTCAGCCTATAAGACTTGACTACATTGTATTTTTGTGAAGTGATAGAATTTAAACCAATGACAAACATGTATATGATTTAAAGTGTATGTATTTATATACTCTACACTATGGTAGGCACGCTTTCTTAATTCATATTCCAGGACATTTAATTGAAATATTGTTGTTTGGAGTGTACCAAGTACAGGGATTCAATTTAATGTATTGTCTTAATAGATTAAGTATGGTTAAAAAAAATATGTTGTTGTCATTAGATATTCTCATAATATATATAAAAATTTTGTCACATTTTTTTTCTATTTAAAAAAGTAGGATTTATGACACAATGAATCAGAGCAAAATGACTACAGTGGTTATTAATTATTAGTTCAACTTATTGGGTTCATATCATAATTCTAATTATACTTGGAAAAATATGTAAATGTTTACGAGCGATGGGTTTTAAATATGTAATCCACGTATTTACAAGCCAATCCACTAAGTGATCATGAGCACCTAAAAGAAATATAGAATGTGATCAAAAATGAATATCGATTTTTAACTTTATAGTACTTTATTTTATAAATTAATATTGAGATGATCTTGTTTAAAAAGGTACCTTTCAAATATATTGCTAACCAGAAATCTTTTAAACCTGCATAACATATTTAGAATAAAATTTGACTTGCAATAAGGATGTTTTTACCTCCTCTATAGTTGTAAATTGTCATCTTCTATCAGAAACAGGGAGTAATAATAAAAGCCTTAACTTGTTTTATAGAGTGATTTCCATAACAATAACAAGGTTTGCTATATTTAATTTTCATTTTCTTTTAAGTGCCTTATACAAACAGTATAAAAGTTCAGGTTGATACTTTATTTTGAGATAGCTGGACCTCAGTTTGGATATCTATAGTCATGATTCATATTTTTTCACCTATCATGGCACATCTGCGAAATTCTTGGTTATCGACCAACTTTTTTATTACTATTTAAGTTTCTCAATACTATTATCCAGATAAATATTTCAGATCATCGGAACGGTTGTAAATTATTATTTTTAAAAGTCCCACTCCAAATCATGTAATTATTTTCGAAAATCTATTTACTTTATATGCTGCTACACCACATGTGAGATATTAGACTATAATCATAATAAAAACCAACATCGTAAATTGCAGTATTAATATCATATGAGAATCATAAATTATTATATTACAAACAATTGACAGTACAATGCAATAGCATAAATATTTTATGACTGAAAATTTTATAGAGCAGGGACTTATCTTGAAAATTATCCAAAGATTGACCCAAATGTCACTGAAACAATATGCTTTTTAATTTTTTCGATTATTTATTAGGTGACTATACATAATGTTTTAAAAAGGACAGTAACATTTTTTATTCATATTTAACTAAAAAGTTGCAAGTTTTTAATACCATTTGCTGTGATTTATTTAGCGTTAATATAAAAATTATAAGTTGGATACACTTGCAAGCATAAGATGCAATATCTGTTCTACTGACACATTAATTTTTGTGTTTCTTGTGTGTTAGCCAGTATATTCGTTAAACTACAATGTGAGTAGTTTAAAATTAATATTTATTAAAGCCTGAAGTATATCTTTGCAAAATCAAATGCATGAATATGAAGTTCCATCGATGACCTACAGAAAGAATTCAAATTTACTAGAATGCATTAACTATGTAGTAACGAAACATATGAATAATAATAACATTGTGATTAGGGCCATATTTTCTAATTGTTAACTGCTGAAAGGATTCTTGCATCTGTAGAATACATTTTCTTGAACAACTTTTCCATTAAAACAGAATATTATTTGAAATCATTTTTGCTTTTTTATGTCCAGTTTTTGTCTTAAGAAAATATGTTTGTCTTTATTATATTATGAAGCAAGTTTTATTTCGATGGGTTTCGATTGTTTACTGAACACTTTCAATTAATTCTTACATATAAAAAAATTAAAAGTCTTACACAAATTTTAATTAACGACCCTAAATTCACCGTACTATCACTATAGGTACCATTTTTTCCTAAATTTGCCTTCAAATTAAGTAAATTTATTTATTAAGAAGCTCACAATTTGGGTAAAATCAAGTTAAAACAAATTCTGAAATAACGAAACGTTCATACAAATTGAATAAAAAACTCATTTTAACAAAGTAAGCATTCTAGTATAACGTACGTATGCTCAGCAATGATAATAACGTTTTACGTATTAAAATACTAGTTTAATATAGGAAAATAATATTTATGATTTTCTATAACTTTTTCTTCCTCTTTCTTTAGATTATATGATATTTCTGTGCAACAAAGTATTTTTTTACATTGCATTTTAATTTTTTTGTGAAACTTATCAAAGGTTTCAGAAATAATTAATAAAAAATGCTAATGAAACTTTGTGTAAACATACCTATTGAAAATTGGGTGATGACTAATTCTCTGTCATTTGTATTAAAAACCAAAACACGAATGCAAATGATTCAATTAAAGGTTATAACACTATACTAGTAAAAATCTGATAAGACAACCTTCAGATTGCAAAAATTCATCTGAGCCATTTCAGAGAAATTATTATTTTTAAAAAATGTTGGCAAGGATGAATCTGATAAAAAAAATCGTATTTCAACACTAAAGTTTTAAATTTTTAGGCATAATAGAATATATTATGAATTTTAAAGATATAATTTAATGTGCAGATTTCTTCAGTTACTGTTGAATGGGGGTGTTGTGAAAATAACGTTTTTAAATCTTGTTTCAATGATTATAAGCCAGGAAAGACATATAATAGAAACGAGCATATCTTCTAATCCACACAATGAATACTATTTTTGGATTGTGTTATTTTGCTACGAACCTCGGCATACTTGTGGTGAAGGCCGAATTCCTTCAATGCGACGGATAGATCATGAATATCGATTTTCCCATCGCCATCTGAATCCAGTTTGACAAAAAGCTTCTCCAGACGCTCTTCATCTTCCCTTGGCAATTCATCGATTTCTAGTGGACGATAATAGTTCGTTGGTACAGCGACCATGCCTGGGGTGACGTTACACTACGTACTATTTGTTCCAGGAAACGCGTGAAAATTTTACTAATCGTGTCTTAACCGTATATCACGACCATGGCAAGCCACAAATAAAAACACATTCAATTAAATAAAATACACTGGCGATTTATTTCAAGAATCATTAACAAGAAAACAGAAAACACTTCGCGATTTTGCGCCGAGCCACTGACCGAACTTACATTCGAAAATCTGACAGCACAAACGAGCGTGAGAGAACGAGTGAATGGTAGGTATACGGAACGATTCGTAGGGATGGTCTAATAGAAATTTGAAATTGGTGTCCTCAATACGTTATGGTAGTATGTATCGATTTTTGCAATGCTTTGTAGATATACAAACTACAATAAAAAACTGACATTAAGTAACCTTCCAATATTAAATAAGAACTTCTTTCTGTAATCGACTCATATTCAATATTGTTTTTAAGTAGATATGTACATATTATTTAATAAACAATTATAATATTATTTTACAAAAATTGGTCTCAGTGACGATTTCAGTACTAAATTATTAGGAATAAAAATAGAATTAAGAAATATATATTAC